>LPNX010028364.1:46624-232802 GCA_001517045.1 Pseudotsuga menziesii
TGAACCATGTTTACTTTTCAAGTTATGAATGAGCAATATACTAGTCTAGGATATAGTTTTCTAATGAATCAGCAACTGCATTATCTGCCCTAGGGATATTCCTGTATGTAATAACCTCAAATGACCTTTCCAGTAGACACACTCTCTGGAAGAGATAGAGAAGTACGGGGTTTTTGATGGTATAGACATGGTTCAAATGACAAACCACTAATTGTGAGTCCATGAATACTACCAAATCATTAATGTCTCGAGATGCAGCTTCAGTTAGTAGACCTATTACTGCCTAATACTCGATGATGTTGTTGGTAGCTAGACCAATACAAACCGCCCCTGAACTGACTAGATCGTTGTTGAGCTGCAAAAACACCACATTTTATTCATCTTTTATAAACCATTTGTCACCTTATTCCTATTTTATCATTCCATAAAACCATTAATGATTCACCACTTTCATAATAAATATGAGTTTATATTACCATTTTCCAAATCATTTATTTTTGAGTATTTTGAGTGAATTTGTGGTTAATTATTGAGAAAAATAACATATTTTCATTATAATTTAAAGTTGGATGAGTTTGGTGATGCTTACAAGTGTATTTGAAGACTTTAACAAGCTCAAAAGTCACCACCTAGCCCCAAATTCGAATTTCATCTTCAAGATGTGGGCTAAATTCAAGGAGAAGATCATGGAAATGTGGAGAGAATATCTCATCCAATATTTGTTGGAGGATTTTGAGGGATAATTTGAGAAAAAAGTGGGTGTGTTAGAGAATTTTGAGGGATAAGTTGAGATAATAGTGGATCTGTAATTATGATTAGTTATCTTGAATTCATGTATAAATAGGAGGGCTCTCTCCTCATTTTGGTTAGAGGCCTCTCTAGTGGTTTGGAAGTAAAGAATAGTTTAGATCTCTTTGAGAGTTAGTGGTAGAGTATATTTTCATTTTTATGTAATGGAGATGATGCTTAATGCACATCCTTTGATTCTCCCATGTTAATATATATTTTTAGCACTTTCTTTCTTATGAATTGTTGATATAGATTTCCAATTATTTCTTTCTTATGAATTCTCAGTATAGATTTATCATGAGTTCACAAGTTAATGTTGATTGCTTTATACCAGTTTATTTTATGCAATTTCATGCTTTCTTAGTTCATATTTGTTTTATGCAATTTCCTATTTTTCTATATTAGCTTTATTTTTATGCAATTTCTTGTTTTCATAAACTAGATTCAATTTTAGTTATATATTAAGTTCGACGACACTCTTACCTGCATATATTTTGTTTGTACCTCACAAGTTTACGCTCTCTCCGGGTTGACAATTAAATCGTTGGATAGATGTTATAAATTGTTGAAATAATTTGTTTAATATTTTCCCCAACATTTTGGCACTGTTGCAGGGAAGGTGCTAAAAGGGATCAGAGTTTAGATAGGTAGATAGTTTGTTTTTTTTACATAGAAAGGGGGAGGGGGAACGGTAAGATGCAAGGACAAATTCACTATGGAATTTGCGTGGTGTAATATCCAAATGCATCCACTTTAGTGGGTCACCCCAAAGCCTTGTTGTTTCTGCAAGCGTGTTTATTTTTCTGCAAAGTGTTTTCTTTCATTTTCTGCAAATGCGAGTTTGTCTTTTATGCAAATATTTCCTTTTCACTTTCAGTTTGGATTGCTTTAATTTTTGGGCTAGCCTTTATTTCATACTAACTTGCTTTTAACTTTGTATCTGTTCATTTTTGTTTTGTATAGATTTTTGTGCACTTGTTTTGTACTAACCCATCTCATTCTATTTTTTTGTATTTTTCATGTACTCATTTTCATTTTTCTTTCTAAGCATTTGATTTGATTTCAGTAAAATGTTGAGAATAAGCCTAAAGAAGATAACTCAGATCCTCACAAAGCTAGAATCTCCTCTTCTGAAGAAGAGGAGATCTTGATAGCAGTCAAAGATGTAAGTACTCCTCCTGACACAAACAAGAAAGGATCGACATTTGAAGAATCATGCATATCAAATGAGGAACACCTATTCGAACTGGAAATTGAAGTGGATGAAGAAGGGATCTTGGGTGATCATTATGCAAACGAAAGTTACATTAAACAATGTTTCCAAGTATTAGGTTAGATCAGTTTTGTTTCTGTTTTTACTTTGATTTACATTTACAATCCTTAGTTTCGCATACTTTTGAATCTATTATATTTCATTTTGCAAAATCTTATTTAAATATTCTTTCACTGCTTTTACATGTATGGTTCCACTGGAAATTTCACTATACATAAATAATTGTAAATTTCAATTAAAGTAAAGTAGGTAGATTTTAGTTTTTATTTCTAATTCAAAATTAGCATGTAGGATGCTTCAACTTGTTTTAATGTTTTGTATACTAAAATTTTCATTTTTTCTTAATTATTATTTTGTTTTTAATTTTGAAATCTTGATCTCTTTTTATTCTGAATTTTTAGTCATGCTAGGAATAAAAATGTATTAGGAATTAAGCTTTAGAAAATAAAATAAAATAAATAATAAACAAACAAATAAATATATACTAGTTTTTATATTTTCTATATAGTTCTTTTATGCTTTTTTGATTAATTTAGTTTTTAAAAAAAATTAAATTTAAAATCAAATAAAATTTTTACTCTTTGACCAACACCTATTTTTTTAATTTGTTAGGAATAAATAAATTTTAGTTTTACATCTAGAATACTTTAAAGTAAGATTAATTTAAAAATAATTTATAAAAATTAAAATTATATATATACAATGTTTCTTTTCATAAATTTAAGTTAACAAGCCTGCAACTATAAAACATAAAATATATACATCTATAATAAAAAATGAAACCTTTAAAATAAATAATAGATATTATATATANATATATATTAATTAAAACAAACCAAAGATTTAAACATTAATATCAATATTAGGAAGAAAAATACGTTAAAAAATTTTATTAAAAAAATAAAACAGAGTGTTCAACCCTCTTTGTGAAACCTGCAAACAATATATCATTTGAAACCTGCAAACGCAAAGAAAAACAACCCTTCACCCGCGACTTGCAAACAAAAACGCAAATAGCCCTTCATGCGTAATAACATCAATTTTATCGCTAACTTTCATCCTTCGGTCCGGAATAAAATAAAATACTGTGCATTTCCAAAACTTCGCTCCTTGGGTGGCCTGGAGACCATCTTTAAGCAGTTTCATGAACTATCTATTGAGTATCATCTTCTAAGATGGAATTCATGCACAACACACTCATCAATATCTTTTTTTCGTCGCTTGACTGAAATGTGTCTATCGGTCGAGGGATTCTCTCCAAGATTTAGCTATGATTATTGCTGGTGATTACAACCACATTCCACTATTAGCATAGGCGTGATTCTCTTCCAATTCGTTATGCCTATCGAAGGGAATTTCTATCCCCAGATAATCACAACAACTAAACCGCCCATTACAATCTTTAGTTAAATTCATTAAGGGATTTAATCCAACGAATGGACTGAAGGAATGCTGATTTATTGCCAACAGTTACGAGATCACCCTCTCCATGGTGGTTTTGACTGCTGCTAATTGTCAATGAGATTCCATTTGTTAATACAATATCAACCTTATCTCCCTACTAGCTTCCTTTTGGTTGTGTTGCCCACTGGATTTATCTTAGTTTGCCAAGAGGCATTTATCCAATACCTGGCATCAACCATATTTGCTCTAAATTTAATTCTCATTAGTCTACATGCTACATGTATTGCACATATTTCTGTGATTCGATACAACACATCAAAATCCATTTGCTATCACAGCCGAAATCACGGGATTTCTAGATAAATACGCATTTTGTTATAGATGATGCACTAAAGAGGTGTTGCAATAAGTTCATGTAACTTGCCGATGATCTACATTTACCCAGTGCCGTTGAATGAACCATCACTGCTTTAACTTGGTTCATTATCACAGAATATACATCTGCCCCTCACTATGCAGCAAATTGAATCATTGGCACTAGAAGGGCTGAAGATACTAGATGAAATGGCAGAAGAAGAAGCCCTGTACAACGTTCCACCAGTTCCATTGGACAAGAAATCAAAGATTAACAGGAAAGATGGAATCGACGCTGGTTCTAATAGTTCAAACTCAAATCGAGGAGATCTAAACCTGACAATCAGAAAGGCCAGGATGACTCTATGTGGATCAAGTCGTGGAAGGTACATAATATATATAAGCGTGATGCTAGCAAGCAAGAATTTTAGAAGAGAGGAAGGTTTAAATCTATGGATCTTCTAAATCAGTATAGTGGTTGGATCCCAAAACTTCTTATGTTTTAGGTTTCCTTCCTACTTGGTTGTAGCTCCACATTCAGTATGCTCTTTAGTTTTTTATGATTAACTCCCATCTTGCACAAGGCCGATTATGTGTTCTGCTTCGGGAAAGATCAAAAAGTTGTTAGTTATACTTGCAGGATATGGATACAACACAAATAAAGGCGCTTGTGTATCTTTCTTATAATGAGTAGCTCCCCCTACCATGCCTATCAAGTTGACTAACTTATTGGCGTAGTCGGTGTTGTGAAAGTGGCTTGGCCTAAAAAATGATTTGTAAAGAGATCAGATAGACTAGCAGGGAAAGCTCTTTGTTGGTAACCGCCGTGAAGAAGGAGAGGCTGTCTGTGCTCTGGGTAATTCCTTCAGAGTCTGTAATTTATGTTGTCTGGGTACCGAGGTCCTTTTTTTGCGGAATTGGTTTGTTTTTTAGCCTCTCTCTCAAGGGATTTGTAGTGTGTTTCCTTTTCATATTTTATTCTCGATTTGGGTAGTAGGTAATCCCTCCACTAAAGGGAGAGCAAGAAACTTCTAATGTTTTTAACTATGGTAAAAAATTGTCTAATTTAACTTAACTAACATATGGTAAATTGTCTAGAGAGCTTACCACTGCAAAGGAGAAAAGAGACCTCGAATCCCTCCTATCTTTGGTCGACTTGGTTACCTCTATGGTGAAAAGATAGCACAACCATATTAAAAGCTTATATAAAGGGCACAACCCTTAGATATACTGTGTTTTCATCCATTAAATAGGATAAGGCATAAACTTTCTGGTGAACCGTGTAACTTTGTGTGCTTCTCAATTAGGGCATGGTCACCTTTAGATGACTGTTTGGCCTTCGATTATTATTAGGTTTTAATAATGATGTGCATACAGTAGATGTATTGCAAATTATGTATTTATAAGTGGTTATGACCTCCATTTAAAATATTATATGTTGTATGTAGATTATTGGATACCATTGGTGGTGGTGCTGATGTCAGAGCGAATGCACAACATCAAAATCTCTTTGTTGGTATAATCCTCATATTGATCTTTGCTAAAGCATTTGCACTCTATGGTCTTATAGTTGGTATTATACTTTCTTCTTGAGCTAGCCAGTAACCCACTACAATAACGCCATTACAAATTTAGAGTGAATTGATGTAACTACACAAAATTGATGATAAAACTTCAAATCACCTAAGAAAAAATGTATTCATGGTATGCTAAGCTTTGCAAAAAAATGGAATACCTTACCCATTAGAAAAATAGACTCCATGGATCCAATTTTCATGAATTTTGAGCTAGTTAACTTAAAACCAACCCATTCTCAGCTTTACAAAAAGTGGTAGAGAAAGCTGAATCGTTCTGGAAAGACGACGAATGTTGCAAGGGTCTATATAATGGATCTTGTTGTTGAACACAGGAATGCTTATCAGCACATGGTGCACATTGTGTCACTGCCAGTGTCAAGGATGAAATGCAAATTCAAAGGATTCAGGGACCCTATCCCAGTGGCCTGCATCATAAATTCATAGTTCTCATAGTTAACTAGATTGTAGTACCTCGCTGAATGGAGGGCACTGCCATTTTGGAAATTGTGCAGCTTCTTGTGACTTGGTTGAATAGCTCGGTGGAGTTCGTTCGGCATTCTAAACTTCAAAATCGAACATATAATGAATCACAGACTAGCCCTAGGATTGCCAAATATTAAAAGCCCACGAACATAGAGAATTAAATTAGCTATGTTATTATTACTCAGTCCTCCATAGAAACAAAAATGGGGAATAAAAAATGGATTGTCGTCTTTTTTTTTCTTTAAAAAAATGCCATTTAGTTTAATTTTAATTATAGGAAGGATGGAATCCATTACTTTTAGCTTTAACACCTTTATGCTCATAGGCTGATACTTCTACCCTTTTTAATTTTATTTTGGTGAATAATAATAAATTTACATAAAAAATACATACAACCAACTTAAAACCAAAGTAATAATACTTTGTTTTATTTGTTTCATTTGAAAACATAAATCAATTAAATGGTATAAAATTAATAAATATATAAAAATAAAAAACATATAAAAAATATATTATAAAAAATATTCTCTTTGTTCTCATTGTTTTAAAATAGAACTTTTTATAAGCAAACACAATTAAAAAAAATAAAAAATAAAAAAAATATTTATCTATTTTATTTTAGTTAAATAAAACTTAAATTAGTGTATATATAAAAACTAATCAAAATTAAAAAAATCTATACTAAAGATCATATGAAGGGTCATATAAGTACAAATTAACGATAGGTAAATAAATAAATTAATCCAAGAAAAACATGAAATAATAAAATTAATATGCGTCTTTGAAATAGAAGGCTTAGCTGCTGTCGCAACCAAGCCTTCTTCTTAATTTTTATTTTTGCACAGTGGGACCTGGCACATCTTCAGTTTGGGGGAGGTAGGTGTTTGCTTCAATTTTGTTATGATCTTCATATAAACCATGCATGTGAATGATTATGCAATAACACCTTCAACTCAGTTAACCCGCTAATCTCCATATTTTAGGGCTAAATTATTTACCAGTCACATATATAATAATGTATCACATTTTTTGAATTTGGATATAAATCTACAACAACACCTTTGTATAGTTACGACTGTTATTTTTTTCACCTCTTTTATCTTATATATGCATGTATTAATTTCTAATTATATGTATATATAGTTATATTAGACTTTAAGATATAATTTTAAAAGTTTAATATAATTAGATATAAAAATTAATACAAATATAAATAATTAAAATATAGGTATAATTGATAATTATATTTAAAGTAACTATACATATACATAAAAACCTAAAAGTTGTCGAACCTGAACCTTGTGACATAAGGGTCGACCACTGAAAGGGTCGACCATTTCCCTTTGTTGCTCAATCTTTATATAAAGACGCATGAATCCAATTTCTTTTTGTTTTTTGAAAAACAATTAAAAATGTTAGAAAAAAAACATTGACATAATATTAAAATAAACACATAAAAAATTGTTTTTATAAAATCAAATTTAAAAATATATATACAAAAACACTACAATAATAACATTACAAACATAAAAATAAAATAAAATTTAAAACTAAAACCATATAAATAAATAAAAAGCATTAGGTAACAATTCATAAAATTATAAATGAACTTGGAATCTTCTCAATTTTATGATTGTTGCACTAACTTGTTTTCGCCAGCCACTCAGAAACATGCTTTGACAAGAAGCGTTGCTACTTTCACGTATAATAGCATTTTATTTTCTTTAACCTTTTGTTAATCACATATTTTCCTATATTTTCAATGCTCTAACAAGTTTGTTGCAGGAAAATGCTAATTTTTTGCAGATTTAAAGACAAACGTATGGCATGCAGAAGTGATTCTTAGAACCGCAAAAAAATTTCAGAAAAATGTTCCAGTTAAAGCTTGAAGGAGTTGAGTTTCCCTTGTGTATGTCATGACATTTGCTGCCACAAAGAAGCCTTTCAAAGACCAATTATGCCATGTCATGATTACTTACCCTTTTTCCTTCCAAGCTTATTCGTCATCCATGTCAGAGTCTACATTTTCACTGCCTTATACATCATGAATTTTCTCATGTCTACCTTTTTGAGTCACACACATTTTCCTTATTTTCAGTTTATCTTTTGCCTTCTGAATAAAACCATTCAGCTTCCTTTCCATGACTACATTGCTTTATTATCCCTACCATAAAAACTGTTTGACCATGAGATCTTTTATCTATAGTCCTACCACTCGTTATGTACAACTCGTGTTGACTAATGTGGGATTCCTTAAGGCCCATCTTTCAACAAGTCTGGCCCCATCAACCTCAACACCTTATCTAGGATAGAGACTAGAGTTCATTTTTAGTACCTTGAGGCTTGCATGCCTTAATGGAAATTTCTCTCACTAACAATCATGGGAATACATCAATGTCCCTTGATTGTTAGATATTACAAGTGGCTTGACATCAACTCATTTATTCGCACTTTGCACGATGTACTTAGGTACCTTGGCACTCATTGACATCAATGGTGAGATTGCCTCGCATTGGTTAACAACATTCATCAATGGTCGGTAATCCAATGAATTCTTTCCATGTTCGACATCGACACATTTATTCACATGGTAAGAATTGTGCCATTCAGTTTTGTAGCAGGTGAAGACTATATAGTTTGCATGACTCTATCAACATTTTTACAGCAGCATACTCCAGCCATGTGAGGGTACCATAGTTCTACTTTTAGCTCTCATCTTTTACTTCATCCAACCAAGCAGCAGTTCAATTCCTTCACTTCACATTCTATGATTTAGCAACATCAGCCACATTCCTATTGCATAAGTTCATCAACTTTTTGGGTAAGTGGAGGTATGTTGTTTTATAATCTTTATCCATGTAATTCCTTAAATGCTAGAAAATGAATGAATTTGGAAAATTCCCTCACCATATTTCCGTTCTCCTTTTCATAAAACTAATACATCTTAAGTTGGCGGGGGGGGGGTACTATTCATTACCATTTTACATATTCATCATCTCATTTACCATTAACCAACATGTCTTTCCCCAAACTATGTTTTTCAAACTATGCTCTATATATTGGCATGATTCATAATATGAAAAAAAGGATTTCTAATATACATTGATGGTCCCTCATTTCTAATGCATAAATCTTATGTATTGTGGAAAAAATATAAGTAAAACAAGCGAATGTTTTTAACGCAAGAACCAACATTTGTTATACTTATGGTTGTTACAAAAGAACCAACCATAAGGAAAATTGCTGCCACTCATGCATTTCAAATCCTGGAATGATTTACTGATACATACCATCATCATGTGAAGCCTAGCTACAAAGACAAAAGTTTTAAAAATAATCAATGCATAGTTGCATGAGGACATGCAAACAGTCAAGTTCGGGGGTATGTTGAGCCGTAAAAACACCTCATTTTATTCATCTTTTATATACCATTTATCGGCTTATTCTTATTTTATCCTTCCATAAAACCGTTAATATTCACCACTTTCATAATAAATATGGGTTTATATTACCATTTTACAAATCATTTATTTTTTAGTATTTTGAGTGAATTTGTGGTTAATTATTGAGAAAAATAACATATTTTCATTATACTTTAAAGTTGGATGAGTTTGGTGATGCTTACAAGTGTATTTGAAGACTTTAACAAGCTCAAAAGCCACCACCTAGCCCCAAATTCGAATTTCATCTTCAAGATGTGGGCTCACTTCAAGGAGAACATCATGGAGATGTGGAGAGAATATCTCATTCAATATTTGTTGGAGGATTTTGAGGGATAAGTTAAGAGAAAAGTGGGTGTGTTGGAGAATTTTGAGGGATAAGTTTAGAGAATAGTGGATCTGTAATTATGATTAGTTATCTTGAATTCATTTATAAATAGGAGGGCTCTCTCCTCATTTTGGTTAGAGGCCTCTCTAGTGGTTTGGAAGTAGAGAATAGTTTAGATCTCTTTGAGAGTTAGTGGTAGAGTATATTTTCATTGTTATGTAATGGAGATGATGCTTAATGCACATCCTTTGATTCTCCCATGTTAATATAGATTTTTAGCACTTTCTTTCTTATGAATTGTTGATATAGATTTCTAATTATTTCTTTCTTATGAATTGTCAATATAGATTTATCATGAGCTCACAAGTTAATGTTGATTGCTTTATACCAGTTTATTTTATGCAATTTCATGCTTTCTTAGATCAGATTTGTTTTATGAAATTTCTTGTTTTTCTATATTAGCTTTATTTTTATGCAATTTCTTATTTTCATAAACTAGATTCAATTTCAGTTATAGATTAAGTTTAGCAACACTTTGCCCCATGCTTATTTCTTGTTTGTACCTCACAAGTTTACAGTCTCTCCGGGTTAACAATTAAATTGTTAGATACATGTTATAAATTGTTTAAATAATTTATTTAATATTTTCTCCAACAATTGTGTGCAGTGGAATACAGAACCCAAGCAGCTGAAGCAAGGTTCATGGTATGACGACAAGAACCATCAGTGAAGCCATAAAATGCCATCAGATCTGCATAACCAAAACATGGTATAAACAGTTTGGACACTAAAGTCAAAACCATATTGAAAATACTAAAACACGTTGCAAGTCAAAAATGTACATATATACAAGGTACCATACACGAGTGACCTAAGCACAGTACCTCTTCAGATACAACCCATTGCAAGGTTTCCCAAATAGGATCCCATCATAATCTACAAGATCATAGGCCCCTTTCTCTAAAATCTTGGAAATGATAAAATGACCGTACCACATTGATTTGAACTTCCCTTTTCTTAGTTTATCATGTTTCTTATCGTAGGTCAGAACTAGGTCACCTTCATTAAAAACACAAGGGTGGACGGATTTGTCATACTGCGCCTTGACACGTTTTATATGCGCCTCATTGGGTAAGGAAGCATCTCATCTAGTTTCGTTAATATTTTTTAGGTATAGAAATCTTTCTTCCTCAGTGGAAGTATTGGGGAGAAGATCGACGACAAATTTCAAAGACGTAATCTGGCACTGAATATATAGGACAACTTCTATTCCGTAAAATAACTGGAAGCATTAGAGGAAATTTCAACTCAAAATGGGCCTCCTCAAAAAATTAAAAAAATAATAATTAAAATAATAAAATAATATTTTTCAATTTTGGAGGAAGAAAAGAAAAAACTACTTTTTGTTTGTATTTTCGACATATCTCCGCGTGTTTTTACTCAAATTTTGATCAGGAGAGCTCGTTGGACGCGGAATTAAATTCCACATCCAACAAGTACCCACGTTTTTTCACGTGTTTTTACTCAAATTTCGATCAGGAGAGCTCGTTGGACATCATCATCACGTTTTTTCACGTATTTCTTGTTTTTGGGGTAGCGGGGTCCGTCAAAATTATGCCGAGTGGGTACTTGTTGGATGTGGAATTTAATTCCGCATCCAAAGAGCTCTCTTAATCAAAATTTGAGTAAAAACACGAGGAGATATGTCGAAAATACAAAATTCTACATCCAACGAGCTCGCTTGATCAAAATTTGAGTAAAAACACGAGGAGATATGTCGAAAATACAAAATTCTACATCCAACGAGCTCGCTTGATCAAAATTTGAGTAAAAACACGGGGAGATATGTCGAAAATACAAACAAAAAAATAGTTTTTTTTATGATACCTATCCCCAAATTTATATTAAAAAAGTGTTTAATACCTGTACAGTATTTAAAATTTAAATCAATTTCATTGGCTAACACATGATGACATGGAATTTGAATTAGGGTTAAAAGGCTAATTTTGAGTTGAAATTTCCTCTAATGGTTGTAAAACCAGTCGTTGTTTTTATTGAAGTCCTATAAGCCCAGAGAGTAGAAAAGAGAGTCTAGTGCCAGTTGGATTTCTGATTTCCAACCATCCGACACAGCATAGTTTTTAATACTTTGTTAATGGCCTCATCTTGACCATTAGCTTGTGGATAATAGGGAGTTGAGTTTTCATGGTGAAAACCTAGCTTAGCACTTAACTCTACCATAATCTGATTTTGGAAATGTGATTCGTGATCAGTGACTATAGACTATGGAAGTCCAAACCTAGCTATTACGTGATTGAATAGGAAGAGGGCAGAAATATTACCATCTTCTGCATACGTAGGCATAGCCTTAGCCCATTTAGTAAAATAATCCACAACTACTATGATGTAACCATGCCCCCCGACTGAGATAGGCTTACAATGCATAAAATATATACCCCATTTGGAAAAAGGGCCAACGATAATGACAGGGTGTAATGGAGTAGGGTGGGTGTGATTTTTTGGATAGAAATGTTGGCAAGGTAGGAATTTCTTAATAGTCTCATGATAATCTTTGAAGATTGAGAGCTAGAAATAGCCAACGCGAAGGATTTTTTGGGCTGTAGCCATCCCAGAAAGATGACCACTGCATGCTCTAGAGTGGCAGTCATTGAGAACCTGTTCAGCCTCTTCATGGGTTAAGCATCATTAGAGAATGGAATCTATACCACGCCTATACAATGTATCATTCAAGATAAGGTAGTATTTCACGTGGTGACGGATGGGGCAATGATCATCACTAGACATATTGGGCTGAAAGCATTGTGTCTGGAGATAAATGATTAAATCTCCATACCATGGGTTGGCCATGCTTATCAGGAACATAAATTAATCCGAGATTGAATCAATGGACTCAGAATCCATCAAAGCACAGGGAAGGTCACACATTAGCTCTGCAAAGACCAATTATTTCTTTGAAGTAGCTTTGGAAAACTCAAGGTCAAACTCCTATAAGATGACAATCCAGTGGGAATATTTGCCCCCTAGTACTTGACGAGTCAAGATGTAGTACATTGGGTTTTGGTATGCATGTACGGTGGTGGTGCGAAGCAAGATATAAGGACAAAAATTTTGGATAGTAATGACTGTAGCCAATGCTACCTTCTCCACATGCGAGTATCAAGTTTCAGAATCGAGAAGATTCTTACTGATGTAGTATATCATGTGTTCTTGGCCGTTCTGATCCTCCTGGGCTAGAACATTCCGATGGTAGTAGTTGAGGCAGCAACATATAAGAGAAAATCCTTTGAATAATCCGGGGGTGTGTCATGGGTGAATGAGTTAGAGCGTGCTTAAGATTATTAAAGGCTCACTAGGCCTGGTCATCCTAGAAGAATGGAGTGTCCTTCTTGAGGAGACGCATATAACTGTGCATTTTCTCAGCAAAGTTACAAACAAAATGACGAAGAAAGTTTCCCTTTCATTGAAAAATTTGAAGCTCAAAGATGTTGGTTGGGACAAGTAGGGTGATTATAGCAGCAATGTTCAGTGGATCAACCTGGATGCCATCCTTAGAAACTATGAAGCCTAAGAGACGTCTCGTATCAACGCAAAAAACAAATTTGTGTGGATTCAACCGTATTTTGTAATGGCGACATCTTAGGAAAATGTCTATAAGATGTTGAGGATGGTCTTCCCATTTCTATGAATGCACAGGGAGATCATCAAGGTATGGATCCATGATGTTTTTAATGTCGTGAAACGCATAGGACATGGCACGCTGGAATGTGGCTCCAGTGTTCTTGAGGCCAAAGGGTAACTTCATACAGGCAAAGGTTCCCCACGGGCATATAAATGTCATCTTGTGCTAATCGATGGGAAATATCTCAATCTGATTATAGCTAGAAAAACCATCCATGAATGAGAAGATGAAACTTCTGGTATAGTTGTCGATAATCTGATCAATGTGTGGAGTCAGAAAATTGTCCTTCGGACAAGCTTTACTTGGGTCTCAAAAATCGATGCAGACTCTAATGGTTCCATGCTTTTTGTTCACAGGAATTATTTTAGATACCCATTCCACTAGGGGTACAGGATAAATGAATCCTACCCTCAGAAGTTTTTTGACTTCGGCTTTGATAGCCGTAGCTTTCCAAGGATGGAATTGACATAGTTTTTTCCTGACTAGTCTGGCTATGGGATAGGTTTTGATTTCGTGAACTACAATAGATGGGCCTATCCCAGGAATTTATTCATAAGACCAAGAAAAAATATCTTAGAATTCCTTGAAAAGTGCTATATATTCTTCAGTTTCTTCCATTGAACAGTTCTGCCCTATGTGAACATGTTCAATAGTTCCAGTCTTGACTGATATGTCGATCAGAGTTGTTTTAGTAGTGTTGCATAGATTTCCTTCAGATTCAGCATCTTGCAACAACATAGGTGTTTGTGGAATGTCGACAATATCAGTACCCAAGAGATATACAAAATCATTCTCTGCTGAAATGGTGTTCAGGAGGAATGAGGATTTGTGATGATGATCCTCCCATACTAATTCATTCATACTCATGATCTCCATGATAGATTCATCTGACAAAAAAGTATGGGAGAGATAATCCAGAGTAGGAAGAGAGGGTTCTAACTAGTAGGGAAAGTGGTAAGGATCCGAAGCCACAATATGAAGATCATCTATATGGGCATCATAAACAGATTAGATAGCATCATAAACTTCTTCATTCAGGCTACGATAGGATGACTCAAAAACTTGCTTTCCCTTGGGATCATAGCCAAATGTAGAGATCATATTGACGGTTTTCGTCTCTATGCTAGAAGGAGCTGATGGGAATACGCCCATAAGGGCAGAGTCCTTCAGCATACCTACCCCAATCGACTGATAAGGAGGAGGGGATTGACCTAGCATAGGGATGTTATTCACCGTAGGGGTAGTAACATCTAGCATACACAAATCAAGTTGATCAATTGTCATAATCCTTCCCAAATGTGGAAACTGGAGAGTTCTAAATACCATTGAAGCGACATCGGTCATAGCATAAAACCAATTTATTCCTAAGAGAATATTGTAGTCTAACGAGGCATCCACTACTTCCGCCTGAATGGAAACAATTTTTCCCCCTAGCTCAACTGAAAGTGCTAGCATGAGACCATGGGGTTGGAAACCTCTTCCATCACAGGATTTTAGGGTCGTTGGTGATTTCACAAGTTCGGGAGAGCCAATGGCTTTCCAACATGATAGAGACAAAACTGAGGTTGAAGCACCTTCATCTAGAACAATCCTAAAGATCTTTTTCCCAACTACTTTTGTTACGATCTAAAAATTGATTTGGTGAGGTAATATAGATTTCTAGGTCTCTATGTTGAAATGTATCGAATTTGTGTTATCCGGGTCCAAGGCTCCTAAGGTAGTTAACAAGTTTTTGCATTGTGTAGGACAATTTCGGAGCACTTCTAAGGTAGACATTTCACATGGTGCATGAGTGAGGTCTTCAACAACATTATAGAACTGTGCATCTCGGGAATTGGGATTAAAAATAACCTTCCTAAGAGTACTCTTGGGTGTACTCAAAATCATGTCGATATTAGGCTTCTCGATAGTTAGGGGACCATTAGACGAGGATGCGGGAGAACTAGTGGGAGGAGCTTTATCTGGAGAAGGATTTTCATTTTTCTTCTCTTCATACTTGTCATATGACTGACTATGAGTTGTTAAAGTAACAGTTTTCGACGACATCATTCGAAATTCCTTTGTAGAACTAGAATTTCCCTGATTAGACATGTGGTCTATCAGTTGTTGCTGAGAAGGAAAAGGATCAGTAAAAACTGCTAGTGTGGGGTTACTCTTTAAAAAATTTCTAATTTCATCATGGTGGGGACTTTACTTCGTGAAATGATCACCACCACACAACAGGAAGGGATATTTGGCTTTCCTTTTTCCTTTATTGTCCTTCTCCAGGGCTGTAGGCTTGGGATTTTCCTGTTGGTTTCTGGGTTTTTTGTTTTTACCTTTTCCCTTTTTCTTATTACCATATGATTGCATACTTTGAATAGCATTCACCTCGGTAGAAACCATAGGATTAGAAGGAGTAGTAGTAGAAGCACTGGGTTGCTTGGCATGTTTTGCCATTGACGGGGACTAGATTGAACCAATAACCCCATCGACAAGAGTTTCTGCAGGTGGCTTAGCTAGGTCTATGTTGGGACAAGGATCTTGAGGAATAAGGTCATACAAAGTTCTGAATTGGGAATAAACCAAGTCCAGATACTAAGCACGACTGATATCCTGCTCTTTAGTAATAACACTGCACATAGCCACATCTCGAGCAATGGGTGGCAACAAAGACTTCGTAAACTAATCAGGTAAGAGTTGGTCCGAGATAGGAGCCTTAATGAGCCTTCTATGCCTTCTACACTCATGGATATGATCCGATATGTGTGTGGAGGTATTTTGACGTAGAGAGGTCAAAAGGTCTGTACTTGTTTCATAACGAATGTGAAGCTAAAATTGCATGAGGAAGACAGTTGCCAATGCACTAAAATCCACAAACGAATGTTGTGGAATTTTGATATACCACTTCGCAGCCATATCGATCAAAGTGCACAAGAAGAGTCTCAATCAAATAGAATCATCCATCAAGGAGTTTGACAAACACCACAGATGGAAAGTCATAACGTGATTCTTGGGATCATCTCCCTACTTACCATCGAATTTCGGAATGTCTGATTGTAACTTGAATAGAATAACGACCATGAATGGTTGTGTTGAATGGGATCATTAATCAACTTGGACAAATTGGGTAAGTCCAAATTTTCTAGGAAAGCTAACTAACGATTGGGTTCCACATACTGGTAGTATGATAAGGCATGTATCCACTAGTAGGACCTATGTTGACTGATACACATGTTTTTGAAACGTCTAATGAGATGATGTACTTCCCAAATATTGACCTCCAGGATTAGGGACTCCAGGACCACCAGGACCATTAGGACCATTAGGAGGAGGACCACCAGGACCCCCAATACTACCAGGACCACTAGGACCATCGAGACCCCCAGGAGGAGAACCACCAGGACCACCAAGACCACTAGCAGGAGGACCACTAGAATCCCCAGGACCACTAGGAGGAGGACCACCCACCCCCTAGGGGTAGGACCTCCATAAGGTGGTCCTTTGGCACCTCCAGCAGTATGAAGGGTTTCCCCCATGGTGTAAATGCATTCCCAGGGTATGGGATTCTAGTGTAGGACATTCCTGTAGGGGTAGGTTGATAATTCATGTTCCCTACAAGCATTTGATTTGATGGGTAACCATAATCCCATGAGGGTTGATTAATTGGAGGTTGTGCCACTAAGGGATGACTTGAACTTGAAGGAGGGTTTACCATATTTGTGTTGGTGGGAGGAACATATACTATGGATTGTCCTACATTAGAGTTTTTCCTATCATTAGTAGCGATTCCACTAGTGGGTAACATAGGTCGCGTCAGGGGTTTTCCCCGAGCATTAGAAGGTACATACACTACTGGAACTGAAGGTTGTCCCCAACCATAGAAAGTATGGGATGACTAGCGACAGACCTAGAATTCAAAACTAGAGGAGTGGAATTGGAGGTTTGACCTGGATTGCGAGAAGTCTCGCCATATGCTGGATGACCATCAGTGGAAGCTCTAATTTCTACCACATGCCAAGGATCTGTGTTACGGGGTAATCTAGCTGATATAGATTCATTATGAGGTGCAGGTGTGGCCAAAACTCTGTCTAGCCTTTGCATTTTCTCTTGAAAATCTCATGCACGGTGAATAGATGATTGGATTTGTCTATATTCTTCTTCACCTAGAGAAGTTTGTTCAGGAGAGGTTCTATTAACCCCGAATGAGGAAATGGCCTGACCCATGGCAGTTCTCCAAAATGGAGCATCCAGGCCATACTTAGGTGCATCAGGATTATTGATACGACCTTCCATATGCGAATGAAAGGAAGCATTAGCCATAGGAGGCTGTTGAGCCAAGGGATTAATGTAAGAAGTGAATTGGTTTCCACTTTCTACAACTATATTTTCTTCCTCATGGGAACTAGTTGTAGCTCCTTAGTCAATGGATTCAACTGGAATTTCTCCCATACCAGGAGGAAAATCAGGTGGTAAGCCCTGATTCCTTCTGGATCATCTCAACTGAAACTCAGCCAGATTGTATCAGTCACTAAACTAACCTAGGATTTCAAAAACTAAGAAAAATCACACAAAAAATTGTCCTACTCAAGCTATAGACCACAAGCAAACTTAAATGATAGGATGATCTTAAATAGTCAGTCTCTCACCAGTATTGTGAAGAAGGTTCAACTCACGATATACCACAAGGGTACGTGCATAGTAATCTACCCAAATATTTTTTTCGGTTTATTTCTCCAAACAAGACGTCCAAAGGGTTTTTCTCAGATGGACAAGGTATCCTAGTGGGGTCTCACGATATACTCAAGGTACGTGGGAGCTCAAATCGGTAGTAGTGTTGTCTAATGCATAGCCATTCACAAGGGGCCTTTCGATATATAATCGAGTACGTGAAGTACCTTTGTATATACCTCAAGCGTACGTAAAAGGTCATTCGATATACCGACGGTACATGGAAGAACTGCGCAAGTCTCGTGTTGTAGTGTGGAGGAAGTAACGATAGCTCCTACATTTTACGATTCCCGAACACGTCTCTAACCTATCACTCAAATTTATATACAATTTTAGACCTATAACTACCGTTAATTTTAAAGTGAACGGTTAGGTGAATGCATGGAATTTTGACAGAAATGTAAAGCCATGCAAATATGAAATGCAAGTTCATTCACTTTACCATTCAGAGTATGCCTAATTATGAGAAGGAGAGAGAGTATTTTTCTTTTCAATCTTGCTTTGAAACCAAAAATTTCCCAAACAACTATACTAAATAATTCTTTTCTGTTAATACAAGAAAACAACACTTCTTCAAATCAAATCTTTTGAAAGTAAGCAAATAGGGTAGGATCTCTTTTCTAAGAAGAAAGACAAGAAGCACTCAAAGGAATAATCGATATTTTTTCAATTTTTCTATTAAACTGGAAAGATCTAATTTAAAACTACTAATATTTTTCTTTTGATGAGATAATAATATAAAATAAAGGGAAGAAAAATGGAGCTCTAAAATCTTATGAGGCTAATCAGAGGTCCAACAATTCATCCTCAAACAACAATACAAATGAATCTCAACCAAAACATTTTCTTTTTTTTCGAGCAAAAAGAAGTCCTTCACAAACTTAATGAAAAAATGAAAACAAGCAAATCAATCAAATAAGTCTTTCTTTTCAGTATTATCCAATAGCAGGCAAAGATCTAACTGAGCTAAAGCTTCCAAGCACTCCTTTCAAAATAACCAAACTTACAAGCAGTAACAATGATGAACCTAACCTAGCCTTTTGATTCTAACAAACAAGTATTTACCACATCAAAAATTTCAGATTTGAAACACTCAGGTACTATGCACACAAGTCTAGACAATGCCAACTGAAGACAAGAAATTCAAAAACCAAAAAATTTCTTTAAATTTTTTGAAAAAGTAGAGGTCTGAAAAAAACCTACCTCGCACCGCTTCCAGAGGGTTGTTGACAGAGCGGTTCTGAGGAGGCACCACTTCCTGCTAACTGCTCACATGCGATGGCAACACTTCTTGATATCTACGCACATGCTATGGCACCGCTTATTTCCCACTACACATATGCGGTTCTCTGTAGATGTCCAAAACACAATAAAGGTGAGAAAACAAAGTTAAATCTTGGCAAACTAGCATAAAAATGATGAATTCACAGTAATAAAGAGCATAGAAAGTCAGGATGACTTAGATATGAAGAGATCTGATGATATCAAACCAAAACCTAACTAGGTCAGATGGTAGATCTGACTGAAATGATAAAAAAATGGAACTTGGATTTGGACAAGTGTTCAAAGACTAAGGAAGATCAAATCTGCTGAATCTCTTCCCCAGTATGGTCACCAGATTTGTTGTTAGGAATTTCGCACCTTCTGCAGAAAGAAGTTGTTCCTCTGATATGAATGGTTTAGATCCAGAGCAAATAGTTCACAACAAGGTTGAAAGACTTCTCCTAGAAACTACAGACACTTGGAATACAATCTTTGATGGAATGATGTGGCTCTTCACCTATTGCAAAAGATCTCCAAGAAAAAACCTGCATAAACACATCAAACACAAAATATCAAAAGTTCCAGAACATCATCTATAGATCTATATCGGTGACTAAGGAATCCGATAATAAACATGCAAGATTATACATAACAAGTATATGGGAAAGGAACCAACTTTGCATTGATAAATAATGAAAGAGTTTACAACCTGTGCCTTAGTGTTCATGCACTCCTCCACAAAACCGATGTCTTATCCCCAATAGCTCCAACTTGCTGCACTCTATGCTTACTCTAATGGATTAGACCAGAATATTAAAATGGCAACATGCCTTTTTTCTCTCCTCAACCATGGGGTATGAGCCTATTTTTATAGGCCTCAAATGGATAGAGATGGTTGAGATTTTGGTGGGTGAGGTGGGTAACAGATCCCCAAAGGATGGATCTTGAGCTCAACTATCCTAGGTGCCAATAGGGATAAGGCCTGCCACGAAGATTTTGATCTAGAAGTTTCGTGAAGTCTCTCTTTTTCACTTTTTACCAAGGGCATTGTTCCTACTCGTTGGTGACAGAGCGGTGCTACGGCATAGCTGCTCTTCAAACAAAGAGTAAAGGTGGTGCCACCACCTGTCTTCAACACAACTCGGGCAGTGATGAATAAGGTACCGCTCCTAGGCTTGAGGGTAGAAGCGGTGCTGGGTTTTTATATGCAATCTTGACATCTGGATCAATGTTTTTACTTCAATATTTGGGAATGAGGGAAAACATGGATGTTTAGGATCTTATCACATGTTGATGACAAGATTTGGGTGTAATAGATGATGATGATGATGATGATGAATATGACGATGATGATATGTATCAGAGCACTTTCTTGGGCTTGCTGGGTGGAATTTCTGCCAAAAAAAACTTCACAACAACTTCCCCAGGCTATGATTATTGCAGTAGTTCTTCTTCTTTGCATCCATATTGTTCATTTCAATTGCAATTTCAGATCAGGGAATAACCCCTATCCGCTTAATTATGGGGAGTACTTGGGCATAGCCCTAAAACTAATTGTGAGGAGTACTATAGAAACCCCAAAGTAGTTTGTCATTGATATGACCTTCCAATGAAAAGGAAAACGACCCCTACCTGATTGACTAGTTCCCACCCGTGAGGTAAACTAAGAGTTGTCATTTGTGGCAAAACGATTATTAGTTTTACTTGAGTCGTGTAGTGAGGGGTATTGCCTCAATACAAAAGTCGTTAGATAGCATTGGTGGCCGAGTGAATCCACTTAAACTTGAGAAAGCTGAACATACCTAGGGCCCATATCTATTTCTAGTTGATAAATAGCAACTTGCATTTGTTCACAACCATCCTAGATCAATTCCAGTGAAAAAGAGTATAAATTTCTGTTTTTTTCCAATATCTTCTTTGCTTTAGCTCTGCTTCCCTTTAAAATTCACTAGATCCCTTGCAATTCCATTTTCCATATTTCCTTCCTTGAGGACCCTTTCCCAAATTCCAATTTCAAAGCCAGAAATCCCACATTTGCCTATTTTTAGGGTTTTCCATAACTTCTTTGATTCTCACCCAATCTCGTTAAAATTTTGCCACAGTGTTCATTTTCTATTTATGCTTTCTTGTCTCTCTTTGACAATTTTTTTCATTCTTTTATCCCGCTTATGAAATCCTAATTTTCTACTTCCCTGTCTCTCAGAAAGTGTCCAAAACCTAGTCAAACCCCAATTACCCATCAGATTTTTTTCCAACACCAAATTTTCCTTTCCTATTTTTTTTTTGTTTTTCTACACATTCCCCAAAAAAAGAAAAAAATATCCTGGTTATGATTGTCACCTACGCAGGAGAAAACAAACAAATGGAAGATGAATATGCAGCCCTCAAGACCAAACTCCAAGATCAGGTGCTTAGGATCCAGTAGATGATGAGGTCGACATTCAACAACCGTCTGTTGACCCTCCTTCTCACGACGACCACTCAAAGATCTCTCTCCATGCATTAGCCGAAGTCACCACCCCAAAAACTATGCAAGTGAATGGTTTCTTCAAGAAGCTCCATTTTACAATACTCATGTATTCTTATAGAACTCATAACATCATTGAAAAATAATTAATAAATAATAACAATTTATCATTACAAAATTAAAAAATAATTTATAATATAAAAATGTTTTAATTCATTCACATGTTTAAATTATATTGTTATATTAATTAATAACAACTTGTTATTAAAAAATAAAAAAATAATTTATAATATAAGAATTTTTCATTAAATTATATTCGTTAGATTAAAGTAATTTTATGTTATCAATACATTTGTCTTCAATATATTGCAACCTTAACGAGTGTCTTGAAACATCCGTTTCCTTCCTCATCACCCCTTTCTCTTTATATTGCATTAGTTAGTGATATTTTCTTCGAAGTTCACGATAAGTAACATGTGTGGAATAAATTCGATAAGTAATATGTGTGAATAAATTTTTCTAATCATTAACATGGGTGGAAAGTAAATATAGTTATTAAATTATCTTTTATTTTTCAAAAAATATAATATTTTATTTTTAAAATTTTTTAATATTTTATTTTATTTTATAAATTAAAATTAAAATTTATAGTATAAATAAATAAATAAAAAATTTATACTATAAACTAATTTAAAGTATAAATTAATTTAAAATAATTATCATAGATATATTTTAGGCCCAGTTCTATTAAGCATAGAGAAAGATTCAATTTTTTGAACTATATATTTTTTTTATCTTAAATTGTTTACGTAACAATATTTACACTCTGTAAATTTGATCTTTTTCTTTATTTTATTTTCTTATTTTTTTAATATTTAATAGATCATATAAAAATTAAAATTTATGATCTAAAATAAATTAAATATGGTAAAATAAAATAAAGTAACTAAGGGTAGATATATTATTTTAAACCTAGATCTATTAAGCATAGAGAGATGCAATTTCTTGAAACTTTCTTTTTTAATAACCCCTCTTTATGTTTAATAAATCCAAATTTAAAATGTATATAGTGTAAATTGATTTTTTAATAAATAACATATTTTTTTAATCCCTCTTAATTAATGTTACATAAAACACCCTTTTTAAGAAAATAAAAACAATAACTTGAATATTGAAAATGGAAAGTTGCAATGTTAAAAGGTTGAATATGACTTGCAGAAACATGAAGAAGCACAACTGAGTAGTGAAAGGCATATTGTTGAAGAAACCTTTACATATAGAAATAATATTAAGTGAGAGAGCTTGCTTTTTTAGTCTATGAACTTGTATTTTGCTGTGTTTTCTGAATGGTTGAGTGTTTTTTGTTTGTTATTTTAAGGTTCAATTTAGAATTCAATTTGTGAAAGATTATATATAAAGCAATTCTGAAAAACTGAATTCAATTGTGAGGTGCTTTTCATTTAATATGAGAAAATTGTATTAAATGTTTTGACAAGTTTTACTTAATTGTTTTAAATCTCACTTCATATATTTTAATGAAGTATTAATCAACATTCCCTTATCAAGTGCACATATTTTTAATATGTTTTGATATTAATTTTAAAACCTACTAATATGGTATATTCAATTTTTTTTTTTTTAATTATTTTTAGCCTATTATAAACATGGAAAAAGTTACACACCTCCTGATTATCTACAACCAAAATTGAAATTTAGTATATTCAAATTATTTCCTTTTATTTTTATAACCCAAAAATTGAAATTTAATATATTTAAATTATTTTATTTTATTTTATTTCAGACAACAAGAGACCAAAAAAAAGAGTAGTCCCTTCATGAATTTTGCTCCTAAAAACTCTTAATTCTTGTTTCACTATCAACTTATTTATGTAAAGAAGACTCGGTACGTCTGTACCCTTCCAATATAAGATCTGGTTACTGTTAGCAATCGTATAAAGATAGTTGACTACTTGTTCATGGCGAGCTGAAACTTTTAGTTGGGCCCGGCTGTTGTATGTGCTGTAATGCATGAACAAGTACTGTAGTTCTGACTTGGAGGGAAGAGAAAAAAGGAATAAGGAAAGGCTAGGCGAATGGACCCAGCTTGGCTGCATGGCGGTGGGACGTAGCTGATAATTATTGCATCACAGGAGGATTGATTGAGAGTTTTTCCTACCTGTTCTTGCAAGTGTGTGACAGAGTCCAGTTTTGAAATGGATGTCTCTCTCTTATCTTATCAGCATCAAGATTTTTGGACCATTTGATATTTGTGGTTACAGGACCTGAGAATGTTATCTCTATGACGAAATCTGTTTGCGATATTTCAATTCAGATTAGATATTAAAGTGACATACATTTCTAGGTATTATAGTATCTGAAAACTAGTGAAAGATGACGATCGTTTCTTTTTTTTCTTTGTCATGCATGGAGTGAATTGTATATTAAAATCGAACGGCTTCACTGCTGGACATTGATCTCCAAATATTAACATCAACATTATTGGACCATTACAGGACCTGAGAATGTGATATCTACGACGAAATCTGTTTGAGATATTTCAATTCAGATCAGATGTGAGAAATAAAAGTTTGTGGCGTACACTTATTGGTATTAAAGTATCTTAAAACTAATGAAAGATAATGATCGTTTCTTTCTTTTCTTTGTCATGGGAGTGAAAGATGGAGATTTTGTAAATAACATTATCAATATATTTTATTATTCTATTTGGTCCTTTATACAACAATCTTCTACTAAAACCAAATTGAAGCTTGGGTTAATATTATTGCTATTGTGTATATCTCCTTGCTACTATCCAATACTACCCAATCCCTAAGCACAGTTTATCACTCTTGCGAAGGTTCTACAAAGGTCATGTTTTCCCTATCCAATACTATCCAATCCCTAAGCACAGTTTATCACTCTTGCGAAGGTTCTACAAAGGTCATGTTTACCCTTTGGCAAAATCTTCGTTAACATATCAATTGGATTGTTTTTTGTCTGTATTTTCTTGTACTGTAACAGGTCATCCTCTAGCACTTAGCACTTATGAATTGAATGATATCTTACATCAATGTGCTTTGTCTTAGAATGCAAAACATAATTTTTGGCAACAGGGAGTACACTTTGGCTATCATAATTTAGTATATACTTTTCTTGCTATAAAACTAGTTCCTCCAAAAACCTCCTATTCCAAAGCATCTCCTTACATGCATCAATTACTACGATATATTCAACCTCTATAGTAGAGATAGGCACCACCTTTAGCAGTCTAAACGCCCATGAGACTACAACTCCTGCAAAAGTATAGATGATTTTTTGGAATCTGCCTCCCCTGCCACATGAACATATCTAAATCTTTCCAATAATGTATTAGTACCTCCAAAGCACAGATAATAATCGATTGAGCCTCTAACGTCTCTTAAAATTCATTTAACTATTCCTTGCCTAGCCTAGGTTTGCAAGAAACCTACTTACAATTCCCATTGAATATGCAATGTCAAGGCAAGTGCAAACCATTGCGTACATTAGGCTTCATATTGTTAAAGCATATGAAATATTAGACATTTCTACCTTTCTTTCAATATAAATGGGACATTGTTCAGTTGTTAATTTCATATAAGAAGCAAGTGGTATAAATTTTGATTAAATTTTGACTAGCCATATTATTTTTTTAAATAATTTTCAATAATTTTTCAAGGTATTGTTGTTATGACCAGAATTTTCTTCATCTTTTCTTGTTATGTATAATTTACATCCCAAAATCTTCCTTCTTGGTCCTAAAATTTTAAAATTTTCATTGCAAAGGTATTGCTTAGTTCTTCTTTTAACATCCACAAATGGGGTGTTACGACGGCGGGAGGACATATTTGGTGGCGATGGGCAGGCTATGGGGATTGGTCTTAGGTGATGTTAATTCATTCCACCCTGCCATCCGTTCAGGTGAACGCAGCATGCTACTATGCCAATTAACTCCACCCGAACCGGAGTACACGTTGTATTCATGGCGATAGGGGAATTTTATTCTGGGTAAGGAAAGCATCAAGGGTTCATTACGAGAGGTGAAAGAGTTCTCATTAAGGTTAGGATCTTATCAAAACATTGGAATTGGAGAGTGGAGTTCTCCTTGGCGCACTCATATTGTTGCAAAGATGGGAACGATTGTTTGAGGTGGTCATTTGCAGAAATCATAACTTGGAAAGAATCTACTTCAAAAAGTGCCAAAAACAATCAGAAATTCATGTGAAGAGTAAAATCCAATGGGGAATCTATATATACAACTCGGGGTAAATTTGAGAGTAGTAACAGCCTGAAAATCCATAGGAAGACTTAGATTTACAAGCAAACTTCATGATTCACTATCACGTGGCCAAATTAAGGAAAAATCCAAGAGAGAATTGCAGTAGGAGATAGATTAGAGGTTGGAATTTCTTAATAAACCCATTGAGGGAAAGAGCCTATGAAGGTTTGGAAGCTTGGACCATTATATTCCCACCCTGTAGAACACTGTAGGGAAGGGGCACATGGGGTAATGTGTAGCAGAGAAGGGGATCTTCCTTGTGTTGTGTGTGGTATGTATTGTAGGTGCCAAGGATGTCTAAAGCCAAATTGAGATCCTTGTAGCTCTGTGGTTGACCTCACTGGCTTAGCTATCTCCTTCCCTGCCTCCCTACTTGCTTGAAAAACCAAGTTGTGTGTTTGCTTAACATGAGTGCTTGTGCTTATGGATTTGAGTGAGCTTGAGTAGTTTCTCTTTAGGATACATAACCCATATCAAAGTGCTGATAGAATATAGACTGGACATAGACCTTCAGTTTGGTGGAATGTTGATCTTCCATAGCCAATTTCTTGCACAACTTCAATTGAAAGATAAGTGTTCACTATGATCTCTGATTATGCCTAATTTATGTGTTATGATGTACATTGTGTTAAATTGAATGAGTTAACCCAATATGGATTGTTCAATTAAATCCCTGTTAATAGAATAAAAATGATTTATTGATGTGCATGGTTTTATCGTTATGTCTGTGATGAACATGCTCGTATAAACAGGATGTGTGTGTGCATTGATAGAGTTTAATTATGATGTGTATGTTTAATGCGAATTACACATGCATTTAGGTGTTAATGCATTTCATAATATGTTCTTGAGGGTAAAATTTAGCACCCCATGTATCGCTCATGTTTCCTAGACATGGGTGAGATTGATGGGAGGGAGTGTTATCCGATAAAATGGTTGCAACAATGGGGTCGTTTGGGTCGGAATCCACACCTACAGGAAGAAAATTAGAATTGCATAGGAAGTCTTGATAAGTGTTCAGTGAAATAGTGGGCTAAATGATGACCAAAAATTTTGAAGTCCTCAAATGCTACAAAAGAGCACAACTTTGTATAGATCTCACTTAGAGATTTTCAATGATACCCATTATGTCAAAAAGGGACTTCATACATGAAAGATATCGATATGAGAAGTTGGTGCATATTTCCGACTTCTGACTTTCGAGATCGGAATTGAAAGGTCAAGAGGTTTGTATTATTACTATTTGAATCGTGTTGAGGTGTCAACGTCAAAGTGTCGACTCGATATTGGTAGGTTGTTTGTGGATGGATAGTCATATTGGTGCCGACTTCCAACTCTTGACGTACAGAAGGTAGTCGATAGAGTCAGAAAGTCAGGCGGTCTTAATTGTATGTTGTTTAGCAATGCATAACTTTTACTCCCGACGTATAGAAGTTAGTCGACGGAGTAAGGAAGTTGGGGTATTCTTATTTGGAGCTCGTTCGGTGGGGTCGACTTCCAACTCCCAATGTACGAAATATGGTAGTTGAAGTCAGGAGGTCAGGAAGGGTTTATGGAGGACTTGTTTCTCACTTCTTATTTTCGACTCCTCACGTATGAAAGACATAAGCCGGAGTTAGGAATTTGGGAGCAACTCGTTTTAGATAAATTATGAAGGGCAATTTTCGATTTATGATCCAAAAGCTTAGATGGGCTCAAAAAAAGTCAAGATTGACATGTTGAGCCTGATAAAAAGAAAAAAATATAGAGCCCAAAATTTGTTTTTTTCATAGCAGGAGAAGTTTAGATCAAAATCAGATGAGACTTGAGATGCTCATATGCCATTAATGAACTTCACAAAAGAACCATTGAGAGGCCCGATCTTGTGTTGCTCCGATTTGACCAAAACTTTGAATTGGTGACTTTTACAAATTTGTATCTCGAGGCGCAATAGGAACTCGGTTTGGGCCAAAATTTCTATGGTGTGACCATGGAGTAGGAACACAGTTAACTTTGGAATATTGCTGCCAAATTCCAAAGGGTGGTGAACAAGGGTGTGAAATAAGGCCAAAATACATTATTCTCGAGCACTTTTTTAGGATTTTGAATAGATCGAGGGAGGTAAAGGTGACCCTAGGTGTCAAAACCAAGGAAATTTGTGAACTCGAAATTTTATCTACTTACTAAAACAAAAAAATTATATTAGAAATTTTTCTTACAGAAATGTTTGGCTTGGGAGATAGCCAATTTTGGGTGAAATTTTGAAATTTGTGAAAAAAGTGCAAAAGTCAAAAGTAATCAAACCCATAATTTTATAGTTGGTGACTCGAAGATCAGATCAGAGATATGAAATATGCTGAGTGATCTTTTCTATATGGAATAAATTACGCCGGTAGAAAATTTTTCCTAGTTTTCTCTAGATTTACTTCTACAAGCATCCAAAGTTGGCCTCTAAGGTTAATTCCAACTATGAAAAAAAGCACATAATTGGACAAAATTGACATTTTTGAAGTGATATAAATTCCATATCTGAAGTCAAAATGCAGTAGGAGGATATACGTTCAAAATAATATCTAGAGGGGAACAATGGTGCAAAATCATAATCTGAATGATGAATTATGATGTAAAAGGGACTATGACAGAAAAATGCATGAGACCTTGTTTTGACGAAAAAATTGCCAATTAGGGTCAGTCTCCAGAATTCCATAAATGGTTGAAAAGAAAAGAATGAATTAGAACCCTGTAAATTATTCCACGAGTCTAATTGTATTAATCATACTATTTTATGCTTTTACATGCATTCCTAAGATGTCTAATAAATATCTCTATGATGCATAATGTTTGTTGTTGTTAAGCTTTGAATAATTGTTGTAGAGGGCAACAGGTAGGGGGGAAGAGTATCCAAAAGAAAATGGTGACTATGAATGATTCTCATGACCCTTATGAACATGATGAATATGTCCTAAGAGAAAATATGTGAGAGGAGAATGCTAAGACTGAGTCAAATGGGAGAAGAGAGAAAATAACTCCTCGTAATTTGGTTGAAACCATGATAAGCTTCAACAAAAGATTGATGAAGGATTAGGAAGAACATAACCAAATAAATGTTTCTATTTTACAAAGACTCACTAAAATGCAGTAGAGGATAAACCATGGGTCCAATCTAAGCAATGTGGGCTATTTTACAAAGTCTCTATTTGGTCTCCTATACAACAATCTCCCACTTGAGACCAAATTGAAGCTTGGGTGAATATCGTTGATATTGTGTACATCTCCTTGCTACTCTCTGATGGCTCCCTATTTTGTCTATGTCTTGACTACATTTCAAATAAGAAACCAATCATTTTAACCAAGTTTCTATATGTTTATCATCCATTTTGGCTTCATTAATATAAACTCTAAAGACTACTCTATGAAGCCTTTGATAATGTACCTTTTATTAATATTTCACCTATTTCATTCATTTTTAAAAAGAATTTCAAATGTCACATCTAATGAATGATTGTTTGGTATAGAATATTTGTTTAATATGCATATTTCCTACTCTTTCTTGTCTGATAGATTCGACACCTAATATGGCACCATCAAAACAGAGGGACAAGTGTTCAAAGTATGCGATATTTGGTTAAAATGCATTTATGGTTTTACTTTGTTGCACCCTTGAAGACTATTAGTTACCAACTAATACTCAAATCCCTCCAGGATTTGTCACCCTAGCTATCGACAGTCTGAAGATGTGTGGCGAAGAATGTGGATGAATCATAGTGATTTTAGTGCATGTTTGTTTTTATCCAATGCATCTATTTCCATCTGTTCATTTTATGATTGCTATAACTATTTTTAAGGGCCAACCCTTTCAGTGGTCGATCCACGATGTAACCTATAAAAGCCTGCTATTAGAATCATCATAGGACAGAGGACATATGGAGATACTATGAACTTTGGTTCATACTATTAATCTAATTCTACATTGATTTTAAGATTTTAATCTTTGGTTTGACAACGTTTGAAGGGGGGCCCACCTTCAACCATTGTGTGCGTTCATATGTTTTGGTTAGTAAATATGTTTGTTCATATTATTATACGAACTCTTGACACACTGTTTGTTTATAATGTTGTTTCATGTTGATACATTTGCTTCAACAATAAATCTGCGATTTTATAGATGTGAATGTTTAGGTATAGCCTGAACAATTTATTTTCTTGTGTATGTTTTGCAGAATAGAGTAGTATATTCACATCTCTGCTTGACCTAATTGTTATGCATTGATCTATTCATAATAATAGAAACTAGTTTAAAGTGAATATTGAGGATCCAATCTTTTATAGATTTAGTCTTTTGACTTTAATTCCAGAAATTGCAAGTGGGGTAAAAGGATCAACCCTAGGAACATTGTAGATCTGAACCTCTTTTCTCCTTTTAAATAAATCACATTTCGGATATTGTAATTTTAAGCTTGTTGAATCTGTGGCCAAAGTTTGTAGCTCAATGATTTAGAATTTTAACAATAGTAGCTCTTGGATTATTTGTATTTAGTTTGATGAAAACCTAGATCATTCACAGTCTGTTGAAACTTGGATAAATTTGAGAGATTTATAGTCTGTTGGAGTCCAACGTTACTGCATGAATCTTTAGGCAAGGTAATAGTTCTTTTCTGAGTTGTTTTGGACGGATAGTGGATAAGCTTTTTTATCCCCTGTTTTTATCAATTAGAGATAATTTGTCTTAAATCCAGTAGCAAGCTAGAGATGTGGAAAGTTTTGCTAGCTAGTTTATTTCAGTTTGAAAGAAATAAGGGTTTGGTAAGGACTAGTATTTTTTTTACATGTCTAGTCATTAGATCTGAAGTGATTTTCTTATTCTGATAGTGAAGGTTGCAAGATATTTTGTCATATTGTTTGGAGGTCTTTTGCAAATTGAATTGATTTGTTGCATGAATAAGGTATGATTATTTGATTTGAAATGTTGAAATAGTTTTATATCTTTTGCATTAAGAATACGGGATTAGAATTAGCTTGGTTATCTAGAATTTGAGATTTGTGGTAGTTAGAAAGTGTTGATAGTCTTTGAAGAGTTTTTTAAGACCTTTTGAAATTGGTTTGTAAACTTAGGACTTCTTCTCTTTGACTTCTAAATGCATAAAGTAATTGTCTTTGGGGAATGAAGGATTTTATATATTAGATTTTAATGAGTGAATAAATAAGTTTCGTGATTTATGACTCTCTTTTGGCATTGATAGAAGTTGATTCTTAGTAAACCAAATCAGATTAGAATCCTATCATAGCTCTTTGAAATTATCGTAGGAATTTAGCCTTGCCAAACATCTTACTTTGCGCATACAGAGTAGCAACTCAAAGTTTACCTACCTTGGTCGATAATTTAATCCAAAGGTAATTAATTAATTATATANTTGTTAACATATTAGTTGGATTGTATTCTGTGTGTATTTTCTTGTACTCTAGCGGGCCATCATCTAGCACTAATGAATCCAATGATATCTTACATCAATGTGCTTTTCCTTAAAATGAAAAACATAATTTTTGACAATAAATAGTGTACTTTGGCTATCACGATTTAATACATATTTCCCTTGCTACAAAAATAGTTCCTCCAAGAACATTCTCTTCCAAAGCATCTCCTTGCACACATTGATTGCTGCAATATATTCAACATCTGTAGTAGAGAGAGGCACCACCTTTAGAAATATAGATTCCCATGAGACTACAACTCTTGCAAAAGTATAGATGTAGCATGTTGTGGATATTTCGGAATCAACTTCACCTGCCTTATGAACATATCTAAATCCTTCCAAGAAGGTTTCAATACCTAGAAAGCATAGACAATAATCTATTGAGCCTCTAATGTGCCTTAAAATTCATTTAACTACATTTCACTATTCCTTGTGTGGGTTTGCAAGAAACTTAATTACAATTCCCATTGAATGTGAAACATTAAGGCGAGTGCAAACCATTGCATACATTAGGCTTCCTATTTCCGAAGCACATATAATTTTAGACATTTCTACCTTTATTTCAATATAAGTGGGACATTGTTAAGTTGTTAATTTCATATGAGAAGCAAGTGGTGTACCTACAAATTTTGCATTAGCCATATTAATTTTTTCTAATAATTTTCCAAGGTATCGTTGTTGTTACAACCATATTTTCCTTATTTTTTTTCATGTATAATTTGCATCCCTAAAATCTTACTTGTTGGTCCTAAATTTTTCATTGAAAAAGTATTGCTTAGTTCTTCTTTTAACATCCACAAATGGAGTGTTACAACGACGAGAGGACAGATTTTGTTGCGATGGGACAAGGTATAATGATGGGGATTGGTCCAAGGAGATGGGAATTAATTCCACCCTTACATCCGTCCAGGTGAACGCACCATGCTAATATGCCAATTAACTCCACCCAAACCAAAGTACATGATGTATTCATGGCGATAGTGGAATTTTATTATGGCAAGTAAAGCATCAGGGTTCATTACGAGAGGTGAAAGAGCAAGGTTGGGGTATTCTTAAAACATTGGAATAGGAGAGTAGAGTTCTCCTTGGTGCAATAATGTGGTCACAAAGATGGGAACAACTGTGTGCTCCATGCAGAAGAGGTGGTTGTTGTAAGGTGCACCACATGGACACTACCAATCATGCCCTCACTTGTCAGGTGGTTGCGATCATGGAATCTTTGTGTGACACCAAGAATGAAGTGCAATACATTCTTAGTAGCTCTGATGAGTGGCTTCAAGGAATTTCCATGAAGGTACATGAGTTAGTGAGTTGGTGCATGGATTTGGCCAAAATTTTGAAGCCTCCACTCCTGGTATTTATGGAGGGCACATCGACTGAGAAAACCAATAATCAAGTGAGTTCCTCCTCTAGGGAGAACATGAGATCAACCCACACTGGGTACTTAGAAAACAACGCTTATGATGGAGGGCTTGAGTAAGAGACCAACCAAGTATGGATTATTCAATTAAATTCCTATGAATAACATAAAAATGAACTATTGATGTGCATGGTTTTAATGTTTTTCTTGTGCTAAACATGCTGGTATAAAGTTGATGTGTGTGTGCATTGGTAGAGTTTAATTCCACTGTGTATGTTAAATGAGAATTGCACACACATTTAGTTTCTAATGCATTTCATAATATGACCTTGGGGCAAAATTCAGCACCCCCTGTATTGATCTTATTTCCTCAGTGGGTTGGATTAATGGGAGGGGTCGTAACAGAGTGGTATCAGAGAAAATAGGTGCAGCACTAAGGTTGTGTGGGTTGGAATCCATGCCTACAGGAAGAAAATCAAAATTGCACTGGAGGTGATGATAAGTGTTTAGAGAAATCGTGGGCTAAATGATGACTAAGAAAATAAAAGTCTTCAAATGCTACATAATAGCACAACATTGTATAGAGCTCATTGAGATAATTTTAGCGATACCAATTTTGTCAAAAACAAACTTCGAACGTGAAATATATATGCATGAGAAGTTTGTAGTAACATCGACATGTTGTTGACTTTCGACTTTTGACATCAAAATCGAAAGTTTGGGAGGTTCGTATTATTACTATTTTAATAGTGTTGAGGTTTCGGCCCTGAAGTGCCGATGTTGAGATTGGCAAGTTGTTTGTGGTTGGATTATCGTGTTGGTGTCAACTTCTGACTCTTGACGCAGGGAAGGTAGTCGATAGAGTTGGAAATTTGGGGTGGTATTATTTGTAAGTTGTTCGACAGTGCCTAGTTTTGACTCCCAATGTACAGAAGGAAGTTAACAGAGTCGGGAAGTAGGGGTAGTCTCATTTGGATATCTTTCAGTAGGGCTGACTTCTGACTCTCAATGTATAGAATATGGTAGTCAGAGTTGAGAGGTCTCAAAGGGATTGTGGAGAAGTTGTTTCTCACTTCTGATTTCCACTCCTAACATACAGAAGATAGAATTCATATTTGGGAAGTTGGGAACAAATAATTTCATATAAATTATGTATTTTGATTTCCATTTTTTTTATTGAAAAAGTCAAAATGGCTTGGAAAAAATCACGATTGGCATGTTGGGCCTGATAAAATGAAAAAAAAGTATAGAGACCAAAATTTGTTTTTGTCATAGAAGGAGCATCTTGACTCAGAATCAGATGAGAGGTGAGGCGCTCAGACACCAATAACGAAGTGCACAAAATAACTAGTGAGAGGCCCGAGCTCATCCTACTTCGATTTGACCGAAATTTTGAATTAGTAACTTTTACAAACTAGTGTCCTAAGGCCTGATATGAGCTCTATTTGGGCTGAAATGGCTATGGAATGACCATGGATTAGGTACAAAGTTAAATTTTGAATATTGTTGTGAAAATACAAAGGGTAATGAACACATGTGTGAAAGAATGCCAAAAAGCACTATTCTGGAGCACTTTTGGGGGATTTTGAAAAGCTTAAGGGTGGAAAAGGTGACCCTAGGTGTCAAAACCAAGAAGAATTTCGAACTTGACATTTTACCTACTCAATAAAACATAAAACTTATTTTAGAGAGTTTTTTTGAGAAATACTAAGTTATGGAGATAGCCAATTATGAATGAAGCAGAAATTGCCCATAAATTTCAACTCAACACTGACCACACATTGCAATGCACATATCAACATGGCCTTGTTCATTTTGCGATCACTCAGGACAATGATGTAAAGCTTTTAATGTTTTGATCTTTTGCTTGCATTAGCGAATCTAAAGTGACGTCTGCTCTACCGCCAATTCTGGAGGAGCAGATGTCCAAGCTGATGCAATCAAATTTTAAACCAATCACTATTTCAATAATTCTATTTTTAAAATTTATATTTAATATAAATATTTTATAACATTACAAAACTTTTAAAATTAAAAAGAAATTTAACTTATGTACGTTTCAATTAATCCAATTGATGCATTTATATCTGTCACCCTTGTGATGACATAAAAATATAAAGAAGAAGCAAGTGCGGTAAGTTTAATGTTCAATGATAAAAGTATTGGACAGTAACTCCCAAAGAAGACGACAAGTGAGGTTGGTAAGCAGCATCAGAACATTCATAGGGAAGAGATATGCAAAATTATTGATAAATTGACACCCTGTTATGGTAAGAATGATAATTCCTTCCATAATGTTCCCCCCTCTATTCTCCATTTTTATGGTAATACAATTTTCATTGATAAGCCTGGTCCCTCCCAGGTCCATAATGCTACTCCAAGTACGTCTCCTATTAGGGTCCATGCAAAGGAAGGACTGGTCATTGCCTCTCCCATTAATTCAATAAAGGGTGGTTCCCCAAATACACCTATAAACAAGGTGTATAACACTAGGTATAGGGTAGCATCCATGGAAAATAATGATCGATTGGTTATTGTAGGTTTGAATTTAGACCCTTTGTTGAAGACTACCCTAGGTAGAAAGTACTAGTTGTTGAAAGAAAAAAAGAAAGAAGCTATGGATATAAAATATGAAAAGCATTATACAATTAACAAGGCCCTTAGGGAAGGTAAATTCCTTTCTAGGCTTACCTGTTGTTATGCATGTCATTCAATGCGTGGGGTTTAGGGGCCACCCGCAAACAAAACACCCTCAAGAGAATGATAAAAAACTTGAACCCATGCATTATCCTTGTCGAGGAAACCATGTCTGGAGGAATAAAGGCTAAATATATTTTGGGGCATTGGTTGAAGGACTGGTCCTTTGACTATTTGGATGTAGATGGTCACTCAGGTGGTTTATTATCATCTTGGAGCGTAGAAATAGTGAATTTCTCAATGATCATGTTTGATTCAGTCTTGAAGACGGTGTTGAAAGACAAGTCAATGAGAGTAACATTTTCTAGTGTGCTTAGGTAAAGGCAATATGGAGCACCTCTTCAAAGGAATTGAGCAATTCAGATATCCAGATGGAGCCCTATTTGGAGTAGTGTTGTCAGAATGGTGGAAGCATCCATTGGTACACTATTTTGACTCCTTTCCTTCCCTTTTCATTTATGGCCTATGGTGGGAAAGGAACTCTGTCCAAAATCAGTGAGTCCCTATTGAAGTAACTTCATATTTAATTGGGAAAAGGAAAAAAGAACATAAGCAAGAAGAAAAGCAAAAAAGAGTCTCGTATTTTGGTTCAGCCAAGCATTGATAAGAAAATTCCATGTGCTTACTTTAATGGAGCAATCCATGATGAGCCACCTTTAAGAGGTTCTTAGGGAGTAATATACCTCTCAGAGGATATGATTATAAACATTTGTTATGGACCAAGACACTACACTAACAACAAGGTCGAGTTGACAACCTTCTGGTCTATTTTACACATGGAACTAACTTGAAATATTTACAATTTATATGTATTTGGAGATTCTAAGATGGTAATTGAATGGGAAAATAATAGGATTCAAATTAAATCCCCTCATTTACAGCTATTGTTGAACCAAATCCAAAGATAAATATGATTGCTTACCTTTATCTCCTCAAACCATGCATATCATGAACTAAGCGAAGAGGCAAATATCCTATCAAACAAATAATTACTTTTGGATCCTGGCATTTTGATAGTGGAGGAGGAGAGGAATCGAGCATCTCCCTAATATGATAAAAAGTATGATATGTTTTCCCAAGCAAGTTCTCTATTTACCATTTTGTGGTTGGGCCTATAAGGATGCATTCAAATAGTCTCAATCGAACAAAATCATGGTTTAATGAATTCGAAGAGCACCAAAGATGAAAATTCGTAATGTGATTCCTAGGATCCTCTCCCTTCTTAACTTTAAACTTTGGAATGTATGAAGGAAGCTTAGCAGGGACTGGAGGCCGTGTCAAATCATGACACACTGGGTCATTCGTGAGTCTAGACAGGTCAGGAAAATTCAACGTGGCTAAAAAATGGGATCTTAGGTTTCGACATTTAATTCCATGCCCGGGCTGGAAATATTGGTTCTGATAAGGAGGGTTCTAGTAAAGGCCACAGCATTAACCATTCATATAGTAACCTCCTCCCATGTGACCCTTGGAAGGATGGATGAAGTTGCATATAAGGCATTCCTTGGAATGGGAGAACAACATTATTGAAGTTACCCATTTAATGAACTAGATTTTCCCCCAAAACATAGGGAGGCACATAGCCACCTGAAAAAGGGATTCCAACTAAACGGAGAATGGTACCAAAAGAAACATTCTCTCCCAAGGGACCACTCAAAGTATGGGGAGGATTCTTCACAAGGAATGTGTTCAAATGGATATGTGTAGTAGATGATGGGATGAAAGATGGGCTATAAGTCCTGGAACCAATGTTTACATATCCACCTCCACCCGAAAAAGGATTAACACTAGTGTGAGGAACTGATGAAGAGGGTTCCCCCCTCCAACCAACAAAGTAGAAGGAGGGATATGACCGCCTCTGAACTGATATGCAGTAAAATGGGTTGTGATGCCCCCAGGTCCAACACTAGAGTTACATCTAGGAACTAGGATGGTTGATGGAATACTTGATGATACATTCAACATACCAAAAGTAAAAGGATTTGTGGTAAAATGAACGGTCTGAGACTTTGTACCTGACCCTCCCCCCTGAGGAAAATTTTGGAACATGATCCGAAGACCATGCGAATGTGAAAGGATTTATTCCTATAAGGTGAGAAGGATTAGCAATATGCAGGCTGATATAAGTTGGAGTCCCTGGGATCCATAAGGAATTAGTAGAAGGAGCTCCATGGGATTCTCCTCCCATTGTGGATGATGGGGATGGAAGGAAATCCAGAGTCTCGGAGGTATTACTCATGGTCAATAGTGCCAAATATTGTATATGGGAAAAACCATTGTGATTATATTTATGCCTCTTCTTAATAGGCTAAGAAGGGTCAAAAGGCAGTAGGCCTGCTAGGGGATAAGAATTGCAACGATTCAAAACTCTATCCATGATAGCTCTACAAATAAAGACTCAAGTAACCATGATCCCTAAGGCCAACTAGAGAAAACATAGCACACCCCTAAAGAAGCTATGATAGATGCATACAAGTAAGGAATGATGATAAATGAGCTCTTGAATGCAATAGGTATGTCTCTCCTATAAGAGTCATGAGAGTCCCATACACTACAAGCATAGGCGTGTGACCAATTATAGTGGCCCTCACCTTCAACGCATAAAGCTACCATGCCTTTCGACCCATACTTGGTCGAGACACCCATAAAATAACCTTTGCAAGTACTCCCTACAGTACCTAGGAAAAGAAACTAAGGTCACCAAAATATAACCAATGCTCAGGAGGACAGTCATAGGCATGATCTACCTTATGGGAAGGGTAGCTAAGAATGAAGATCGAATGCACCAAAGGTACCTAAAAATACCCCAAATACGAATAAGATCCTGGAAATATCTTTGTTCCTCACTAAAGGAAGTGGAGGGATATCTCCGCCACCAACATGTGCGATGCCTCGTGATTAACTCCTATGTAAGAGGAGCTTCTTGAGAACACCAATTATATCAAATGATTTCTCCTCTTATTGATCAGACACCTAATTCTTTTTGTTTTATAGTCTTGGGGAAGTTTACTCACAGGATCTTATTGCAAGACTCTAAAAACTAAGCTTGCTGATGCACCCTATAAAATAAAATCATTCTCAATTTTAAATTAATCGTTAATTTTAATAGGTTGCGCTTACTCAAGGGATATGGCCATGAAACTAGTGATGTTATGGCTTAGTAAGAAAAATAAATATGCACACCTAAAAATATGTCAAGTACCTGTTTTCAAAATGAAAAGATGGTATGTCACTAAATGAAATGAATAAAAATATTTTCCTTTGTCTTCAAATTCAAATGCAATCTTTCCTTTATGAATACTAGACTAGTTCCATTCCAAGTAAAACCAATTCAATTGCTTCCTTTGATACAAAATTCAAAATGCACATGAACATGCAATAATGCAAATATTTATGTATTTTCAAAAGAAATGAATGAAAATGAAAGATACAATCACTAAACTCTCAGCATCTGCAACGACTATAAAGAAACCAAGCCAGCAATACACCAAGACTCAATGATTCATGCACTAAAAGCAAAACAAAAAGTAGAAAAAATGACAAGAACAACTTCTCTTAAAAAAACAATAAAAAGGGAGTTTCTAATCATAATAAAAGAAGCCAACAAACAACATAGGGACCCTAGAAGACTCAGTAAGACTCACAACCCACCCATCAATCACTCCAATCAAGATATCAAGCCAAAACTAAATTGTACACATCTAATCAAATAACAACATTGTATGTACGTGACCTGCTGCAAGACAACCCATGTATATACAAGAGTGTCAACAATGTGACCCATGTATACAAAATAAAGGGCACAAAAAAAGGTTAACGCCAAGTTAGCCCAGATAACTACCAATAGATGACTATAATAATAAATGCAACATAGAAATGTAAATAAACAGAGAGAAATTCAAGTGAAAATGCACCCAAAAACACCAACAAAAAGGAGACTTCCCTAGCAGAGTCACCAATTATGTGATGTAAAAAATATTCCTATGGCTTTGGGTAGACCACAGAAAATAGTATGACAGCATAAATCAACATTAATCCCAAATATGCCATATAAATGTAAATGCTAACAATGAAAATAAATGTTTGTACCTCAACCAGAAGTTCAGAGAAGTTCATCGTTGAGATTTCAATCCAATGCTTGTAACCTGCAACTTTTCCTCAACAACAAATACATCTAGGCATATGATATATTCATGGAATGTTAGCACCTATGCTAGCATAATCGATTTAAACATGTATCAAGAATATTTACCCATGGAAATATATATAACATTTTCTCATGAAATTAGACGATAAAAGAGTATTGCTATTAATTAAAAAAAAGTACAAAGTGACAACCTTTGTTCACAACTCGTCGAAATAGAAAAACCAATTTCCTCCACCTGGGCCTCCACCACTTCAATCCTCCATAGCAAGGAAATCTCACAAAGACAATGGAGATCTTAGTAGATGAACATAAATTACTTCTATCAACAATGATAAAGAGATGCAGACTCAAGCACATGGCAATGGGGAAAATTTTCTCTATAGTTTCTTGACTCTCCAAGTTTGTTCTCCTTTCAATGCTTCAAAATGGACCAATATATATCCCTAAAATGAGAAAAGAAGGGTCGAATTAGAGCGTTTCCAGGAATATGGAAGGCTAAGTATCAAGTTATTCATTACTTGATGAGGAAAACTCCAATTTTATTTATTTATTTTGAGCACAAAACCCAATGTACGTGGGCTGTAATGATGAAAGATGCGTACACGCGAGATGAAAAGTTGGTCACCCATGTGTGTCTTCAAAAGTATATTGTTTAGGGTTATACTGAAGCATCAAGAATCTACTGAGTAAGGGGGTATAGTGATTATTCATAGGTACAAGGGAATGCCATCAAGGCATGATTCATAACGTGTGGCAAATCATGCTATAATAGATACATTATGTCCCTCCTTCAATGAGTCTATTCTTGTTGACATAAACACATCATCCATGGATTAGACTTAGAAACTAGTCAATACCTTAGATCATGCATGCCTCAATGGAAGGTTTTCATGCCTTCGACAATAGGTTTACATCAATGACCTTTTACCAAATTATCTTGTGGATGTTCAACTCTGGCTCATCTATTCACATTCATTGAAATGTACTAGGATACCTTGGGGATCATTATCATCATTGGTGATTTCCATCGCACTTGTTAGTGGTTCACATTATTGACCGGTAATCAAGTAGTTTCTACCATGTTCAACTTTAACTCATTTATTCACGTGGATAAAATATTATCGTTGTGGGTTCAATTTGAATACCCTAGGGATCCTTTATGTACTTTACCCAGGTTGAGATGGAGACTTTGCACTGTCACACAAATCCACTTTATATTGGTCATGGTTGTTTTATTATCTTATCATGGATCTACTTTGTATTTTCTGTAGCCATGATTTGTCCACAGTTATTTTAAGTACAAATCCACATTGTGTGTCAGTGGTCATATCCTAAGTCAATATTTTCATAGATCTACAATGTATTGGTCAGCACTCATGTTGTGATTCATTGGGATGATAAAATGAATGTACTATGAAAATTTTTTGTTTGTTGTTGATAGATTTCAAATCGATAGTTCATTTCCTCGATCCCTTATCCTTTATCTATCAAATTATTTAACATATCCTTTTACTATAGATTCATACTTTGGGGGGTATTTTTGACACAAAATTTCCATCCTCACAATGATTATGAGCCATGTACACTTTTCCTTTCCTTAATCCTTGAAGTGTTTGGCCAAACTCCCTAGAAGATGAGCCCTGAGGCTTTTTCCCTTTGAGAAAACTTTATTTTGAGAGTGTGACACACTTTTCTCTCTAACGAGGTGATCACTCTCCATTAACGTACTTTGCATCACTATAGGATGAGTCAGTGATACAATTTTCTTGTGTATAAGTTGTGTCACTTCCTGTACAAAGGGAAAAAAGAGAAGTTTCAAGAAGTCTCTAGACATAGACCCTTGTCGAGGTTTATCGCTTCCATTTAGGGTGGATCTCACTCACCTCCAAGCTTTGTGGGATCCTACTCTATCCTTCTCCTTTAATCCTCTCCTCTCCTCCTTATCTCTTTTGGACTATAAATGTAATCCTACCCTCATGGGTTGGGGGGTTAGAATGAGAGTGGATAATTGTTGAATAAATTAGACCGAATAAATGATCTTTGGTAGCTTTCATCATGATCAAAGGCTCCATTGGAAGGGATCTTCAACACCAAGGATTTATGGTTGTAATTCTTTCCTATTTGATATTACTAAATTATTGTCTTCATTTTCCCATAAATGATGTTTAATCTCATTTATAGCATTTATCCTTGGTCATTTTCTCAGATCTATCAAAGTATCTTGTAGTTTCTACCCGTTTCTTGTTCTCTTTGATTCTTTTGTAGGTTATCTCCTTTTCAATTAGAAGGACTACAAAAGCTTCATGTCAATTAGGATGACCTTATGAAAAGAGGTACATATTTTATGCATAATCAAGTAATTTGATTAATCTAGGAAAGAGATTGCATTTCTGGTATGTTTTATTCTATATTCAAACCATTTGGACTAGGGACTTTGGTCTTTGTCTGCATCAACTGGATGATACGCTAACAACAACATTTGTATTGTAGTTTAGGCTCTTGATTGGGCTTATATTTGGTATATGCATTAGTCTTGTCATTGTTCAAAACCTTATTCCCATGGTACTTCCCAACTATTATTCTTTGGAAATTTAGGCTTTACCGTTTTATTGGTTTCTAGGATTCTCTAAATAGTTTTTTCCAACAATGCTCGGTGGCATTATGATTTCAACAATATATGAATATGTTCATATTTATAGGTCATATGGACTCTTGTTTGTCCTTGTCTTGTTTTTATACAACAAAGCTTGATCTATCATGCTTTGTTACACTTAACTTATCCATTTCTAACTTCAAATGTTGTATGCATTCTTATTTCTCTTTTTTTGTTTGTCATCTTTGAGAATCCCACCCTCTGTCTATGTTTATGCATGATTATACTTTTTGGAGTTCATTGTCCATGCATGTTATCTAATTAGAACTAGAAGTCTAGTAATAAAATGCCTATCTTCATTACTTTAGGTACACCATATCCAACTATTAAACATGACTTTGAAGTCTGGCATCATAATGTGATATAGTTTCTCCTTTCCATTGTCTAATATCTTCAAATTGATCAAACATGGATGGATTTTTTTTCTAATTATGCATAGACATTCAAGAACTTTATATGACCTCCAGCTAGGTTTGAAAGGTTTCATTCCTCTCACATTTTCAAGACCATGATTTATCTAGTCCTCATAATTCCCCTTTAAAATTTCCCATTTATTTCCAAGGTTTATTTATCCTATCACCTTCCATATTGATTTGAAGAGAAATATATTATCTTATCCATCCATGAATACATCAAATAAAAGTACTTGTGGTAAATTTGTCTATTCTATAACTAAATTAGTATTTCTTTCATAATGATTGTGATTGGGTTTTTCTAGTTTTTGTTGTTTGATCCTTTCCCGATCAACATATTTTAATATTTATTGAGATGATTTTTTTTGGTAAATATATTCCATTGGGTTTCTCCAAATTGGAAGTCCATGTTAATCATCTTCCTGTCCTTTTGGTGTTTTTTTAACCTTGTGTTGGGTTGGAATCCTTTGAGGAAACATTTTGTCATCTAATTTTGAGTAACTTATTTGTTTATTCTTGTCATCTGCTTGCTTCCCAAAATTAATATTAGATTTCATCCATTAAGACTTCTTATCTTGAAATTTATAGTTGTATGATTAATCATACTATGTTGTAGAGTCTCCATTTGGAATGCCCCCACAATGTTTCCTATTCAATTAATCACAATGGACTTGCTTTAAATTCATACACAATAACATAAAAAACATAAACTACAATTAATTCCTAATAGTAAATTTAAATCAATAGCATAAAGAAAAAAAATCCCACTCATTGACATCTTAGATTATAGTGGGAAAACCTCCCCTTCTAACAAAAAAAATACCTATCAACAATATATACTCAAATGTATGATCAAAATAAAATCCCTTCCTTTAAATACACAAACTCTTTACAACATGTCCATAATCATTCAGAATTCTCTACTACTTTTCAATATTCTTATATTCCTAATACTATTGCATGGGCTTACTTAATTACTTGTTAGAAAATAGGATCGTAGAGTAAGAAAAAATAAACAATAAATAATAAACAAGATGAAAATATTAAAACACATTACAAGAGAGACACATATATAACGTGGTTCACCCAAGAAGGGCTATGTCCACACAGAAATCGCCAGTCCTTTATTATTATACTGTCCAACAAAATGGAGGGATACAACCTGCAACAACCTTGCAACACTTCCTCTTCACTCTCTCACAATCACAAAGATCGCATTTACAATGCTACAATACAATACAATTCCGTATTACAATACCCTCCTTTTTTAAATGGGATACCATGGGGAAATACCATGGGTTGCCCAAAACCATGGGCATGTAAATAACCCATTATTGACCAAGTCATGAATACGAAATTATAACATTTTACAAGGCATTTTTTCCTAATTTTTCACTATGGGGCATTGCCCCTAAACCCTCGCTAGTGGGGGCTACCAAAATAGTCATTCCCCCCCCCCCTAGACCCCCCTAGCAATTATAGTGGTGGGTAACCCCCGTCAGGTGTTGGAATCCAAACACGGCTGAAGTAACATCTCTGAATCAAGAAGATCAAGACCCACAACCAACATGACTCAAATAACCAAGCAATCCCCTTCTGGTGCTTGCATGTCCTCTTTGATACTTAATTTTTTGTCTTTTGGGGGTGTCTACCCCCAACAACGTCATATGTGTTTTATAAACTAATCCCATGTAGCTCAACACCTAAAACAATAAACACTTTAGGATACATGTATGTAATATGATTAATAATTCTAGGGTCAAACTTGAGGTACTACATTCCTCTCTCCCTTAGAATAGTATTGATATTAGTGTGGCATCCAAATCATTATTAAAATGGGTATGCTTCCATCATCATATCTTTCATTGCTCAATTGGCCTCATCTAATCTGTAGTGGTTCAATTACACCATTACCAAACTTATGGTTGATTTAGTACATTCCAAAAGAATGTGAATTTGTTATAGAGGATACATAAGTAATTTGTTTGAAACTCTTCCTTATGTTCCACTAAAATTAAGTAACACTTAAGGCTTATGGCAATCTATATCATTCCTAAGTAGAAATACATGAAAAACAATATGATTTTTAATGTTGGAAAGCAACGCAAATCTATTTGCAATTGGTCCTACCATCGATAGAACTTCAAATATCCCACAATATCAAGGTGATAGATTGGTACAAATTTTAATATTCAAAGAGACCTTCCTTGGATCCACCTTAAAACATATATATTCCCCAACATTAAATTCCTTGTGCATTTTTTATTTAGAAACAAAATTTTGTGACATGAATTATATTTCCTTTAAATTTTATTTTTGATCTTGGAAACCCCTTTTTTAATTTAGTGAAAAATTGTTGCTCAATCTTGATTTTATAGCTTAGATCTTCCTAAGTCACTAGAGTAGAGTGTTGCATGTTCAACAATATAAGGTTTCAAATGGGTCATGTTCAACCATATAAAGTTTCAAATGGGTTTATTCCTAAGGATGCATCATGACCAGTACTGTATACAAAATCAACTAAATGTATGTAATATTTCCATGTGGATAAATTATCTATCACATAGAGATGAAACGTGAACCTCATTTATCTAATTCACCCTTTTATTTCATTTTACACTAGGGATGGTAAGATTTACTCAAATTAATTTGTGTGGTAATATTTACTCAAATTAATTTGTGTGCATAATGCTTGGAAATATAGATTGTTACAAAAGTTTGAATTGAAACTTATGTCTTGAACTAATACAATTGATTTGGGTGCATTTTACAATCTAACTATTTTCCTCCTAAAAATTTCCACTATGTTATGAACCTTTTGTGTGGACTGAAATCAAATAAAATGGGTAGTCTTCGTAAATTTATCCACCTCCACTATGATAGAATCGCGTTACTTTATTTTCCATAGAAATCCAATAATAAAACCATTATCACTAGTTCTCATTTTCATGCTAAGATTTGGACATTAGCATTTCATATATATATATCCTAATCCAACTGTCATCTACTCTTTTTTAAGGTTGTGCATATATATTAATTATCATTTTGTTTTTATTTTTTACACTTTCATATAATGTAATATAAACAATATATCATAAAGATGCATTATAGAATGAAATTAATACTAACTACTTTTAATAGTGAATGTTTGTTTTATTTTCGAAACATTGGCCAAACTATGTTGACTTTGGATAAGATCTAGGGGTAGGTGGTGATAATGATGATGATGATAATAATAATGATGGTGGTGGAGGTGGTGGTTAGTAACATTGCTATAAGAACACCAATGATCATTATTCTCTTCATGATAATAAAAATGTCTGTCAACTTTTACGATGATTCAGATGCATATTACATGTTGGATTATATTGACTTGTATCATGGATGGTTGTTGATGTTGTTAGAATAATCAACCCATAGTTTACCCACTTAGACATTAATTCCATTATTTTTGTCTTATTTGCCTAGTTCATGTGTCCCACCTTGTGCAAGTTGTTATTTGCCTATCTATAATGGTCAAACTTGCCATATTTGACTCATGGAGTGCATGGGAGAGCTAAAGGAATCAATTCTGCTTTATTCCTGGCCTCCTAGGTGCCCTTCTTCTTTTTCAGTGTTTTAAGGCAAAACGAAAAGCTAGACTAGGTGAGGTTGACTTGTTTTTTGTCCTATACATCCTCCTCTCTTTTCTCCATGCAAAAGCATGTATGAGCTGCCATTCCACCACTCTTTAGCTTGCCTATGCCTTTTTGCCAATTCATGAGCTCCATGATAGATTTGGGATTAGATTTTTACACCTATGGGGGATTTGCTTATTTTTGGTAAGCCTGCTTTATGCTAGATTTGGATGCCTCCTCATGCATTCGATTTCTTGATGTATTCTATTTATTCAACAACCTATGTTATTACAGGGTTGGCTATTGTACACTCAGTTAATACAATTTAGTGTTACACCTCCATATTCAGTCTCTTTTGTGAGCAATTTTGCATGATCAATTGATAATTGTTGTGAGTAAAATTAATCTATTGCTGGCCTTAATTTCCACAGATGTATCATGATAATACCTATACAATTTTTGCTTTTGTATATATGGAGATTATAAAACTGATTTCCGACGATATTGATATTCATATTTACATCTCTCTCACACACATATGACTTATTCTTTTTACCTTTTTATAATAATGACTATGACATGATGATTTGATGATATATTTGACATTATATTTACACTCAGTCTAATTAAAGATGACGATGAAGAAGATGTTATCAATATTATAATATCTTGTTTATATATAGTTGAAGTTGTTAATGTTTTTAATGATACATTTCTAACTATGATGGTATTATTACTTTGGATGGATGTTATCCATATCAGTTAAAATTTTTCGTAAATGTTATGATATAACTTTGAACTATGATATCTTCTTATTAATATTGATATATTTTATTTAAGAAATTAAATTAATTGAAATTAATATAATGAATAAAATAATGGTAGAGTTAAGATTGAATTTAGATATAGTAAAAAAAAATTATATTAGAGCTAAACTAAGGTTTAAAGTGGAAGCTAAACTTGGTGATTTACAATGAAAAATATAAAGAAAGAAAATCATGTGCTGCATTACATGTTGTAGTGGACATAAATATTGACACTAAAGTGGAATAAACAAATGACGATATGGAAGAAATTCTTGACACTAAAATGAAAGAAAAACTTGACACTAAATCGGAAGAAAACTATGGTGCCAATGTGGCATTAATGTGTTAGTAAATCTCAGTGTGAAAACAGAAACAAAACTAAGTGCTAAATTGGAAAAAATGCACTGCAACCATGGAATCAAAGTTTGGTATGAAATTGGAAGCAAAACTAGGTTCTATAGTGGTGACCAAACTTGGTTCTAGGTTCTATTGATTAGTTATATTTATAATGTTTTATTCCTTGAAATTTTATATTAATAATAAATATATATATACATTGTTTTTTCTTTACCATATTATCAAGTTATATTTATAAAGTTTTATTCTTTGAAATTTTATATTAATAATAAATATATATACACATTGTTTTTTCTTTATCATATTATTTACGTTAATTTTAATTTATATATATATATATATATATGTAATCTATAATAATAAAAATGTAAAAATGTTATTTTTTTTCCTTTTTCTTTATTCAAAATTGAACATAAAAATGTCTTATTTAACATAACATTTAATTTTTTTTTAAATATATATATTTTTCATAACTATTTTATGAATAAAATTTTAAAATTAATGTTATTTAGGTACAATTATAAGCTATATATAGTTATGCATTCAAGGAAAACTAAAAAAAATGTTAAAAAAATTATACTTAAAATTGTATTTAAAATGTATGGTATTATGAATTAATTTTTTTCAGTAGAAAAAAAGCTTACTTTTGATATTCTATTAAGAATAAAAAAGTACATTCTCAAAATCCATCAGCGCATGCAGAGTTGGAATACTAAATCACAGCACCAAGACCCCAGAAACACCACCTTACAACACTACTTCCTAGGTAAAGAACTAAGCAAGCATCACAACAATAGACAAAAAAACAACTGACAAACCGAGTCTGATCACATAACAACAACCCAAAACAACCTATCAGACAAAAAAGGACCTAAAAACACAACCATACACTTAGGCCTCAAAGATATTACAATGTCCAGATATTTCCACTTGTCCCTCAATTACCTCCTCCCAAAAAGGAATAGCTTCTTCAAAAGACAAGGCTTCCTTTGATAGAGAGTCAACATCCTGATTATTTTCTCTGTAAATAGGTTCAATCTCCATGCTCTAAAAAGAAGCTAACAAATATTAGTTCTTCTACATCAATTTATAAGATATAGAACCTGAAGCCTGCCAACATTTTTAACCCAATTGATAATTACCAATGAGTCTCCCCATATCTTAAACTCGTCAATCCCAAAAGTTAATGCAACTTTACATAGGCACCATAAAGCGATGAGTTCATCTTTTGTGTTGGTACCCCGACCATAATTCATCCTTAATCTACATAAGTGATCCTCATTAATCTTAAGAATGTCTCCAACAACACATAAACCATCTTGAGCTGCTCCATTGAATAATGCAACAACAGAAAGAGGAAATGAACAATTCTCCATGATTCTCTTCTTAACATTGTTTTCCTCCCTAGTATGAAATTCCTTATGAAAACTAACAATTTTCAAGCAGATATCCCTATTACTCAACAACTTCTTCTCAAATAAAAGAGCATTTCTAGTATTGCATAGTCCCCAAGAAGCAAACAAAGGAAGAGTTTCATATCCTTTATTCAAATTGAACCGCATATGGAATTTATGTTCAAGAGCCTGACTACCCAATTATGCGCAATCATCAAAAAATTGAAAACTCCACACCAGATTTCAATAGTAAAATTGCAGAAAACAAAGATATGGTCAATAGTCTCCAAATAATTTTTACACAAAATACAAATGTTTGGTCCGATCCATCCATGAAGCATAAGATTATCCCAGGTTTTGATACAATTTTCCAAAGGCATCCAAAAGAAACACTTTATTTTAAGAGGAACATGCCACTTCCATATTTTCTTATACCACCATTAGGAGCCACATAAGTATTTTTCTAAGCAATAACCATATAAGTCGTTTTAGCATTCAATATACCTGTAGTAAAGTTATGATACCAAATCAAATTGTCTTGACCATTTGAAAGACAAAATCCAGTTGCATTCAAACTAGAGGTAAAATCCTTCCACTCATCAGCCCATGTGTTACCTCGAAACCTCCAATTCTAGGTTTAAGAAAAAACATTGAAAAAAAATGAAATACACCATTTTAAAAAAAATATGTCCCTATATAGTATATACCTAGGAAGATTTATGATGTTAAAAAACTAGCTTGAAAAAAAGGGTGTTGTTGATAACACAATATTTTGGAAATAGGGTAAAAACAACAATTATATGTGACCTTAAAAAAAGAGGAGTCTAGAGATTTTTGTCAAGTTGGTAACTATGTTGTGTGACAATGTGAAACCAATGCTATAATCAAATCTTGATAGATTGTCATTTCTCTCCCACAAGCAATAGTGAGGTGATCTAATTGCAAGTTCTGAGGTGATCAAGCTTGTATTAAAATGGAGACATGGGTTCAAAACTCTCTATGAGTGTGGCTATAAGATATTAAATTGTAAGAATTCACCCATGGTTCTCTTGGAATTCTAGTTTGTATTGAGTAACATCGAGCATATATTATGGTTTTGTGTATCTCATAAATATATAAGTACAATATACAAGTTAGTACATTTTTTCATAGGATTCAAAATTTCCAAATTTGTCACTTGATTACAACGAAAATTGCCTCACATTTTTCTTTGCAAAATTGAATATCCTATAAGTCCTAGATTTTCTAACAAACTATCCTAACAATATTATTGAACGATGATACAAAAAACCATGAATGATTTAGTGAAAATATTTCCCATTGTGGGATTTCAACTGAATATCCTATTTCTATATTTTCTAACAAACTATCTGGATTTATGTGTGAACGAAATGAAAGAACATATACATAATCACAAACACATAATTTTTGCAATGAAAATAGAGATACAATTAACACATATTCTATTAAATAGTGGAAATAGAACATACTGTAAATACAACAACTAGAATGGTGGTAGTTATCTCTGAGAACAGATGCGGCTACTATGCTCATATATGCCAAGATGAATACAAAATGAGGCCAAATGGGCCTATTTATAATAAGAATAAGGGTGAGAATCCCCAAATTCCAAAACATAACCCTAGAAGATGAACCGTCATAAAGTTTACGGCCCCAAGGTGGTTAGTTGAACAGTCAACTTCCTGAGGTCATAACTTTTGCATATGATATCCGATTTGGGGGCTCGATAGCCCATTGGAAAGGTCTATTTGAGATTTACATCTTTCGTCTAGGGCCATAATCGTTTTGTTGGCAACCATTTGGTCCCCTGAATCGCAAAAAAACGTCATTTAGGGCCGCAAAACGACCCCGAAAATATGGGACCCAGATTTTTTTAGAAAAATAACTAGGAATCTATCACAATGGAAAATTGTTTTGAGCCAGTGAATTAGGTGGGTGGCCACTGATCACCATCTGAATCAACAATATTATTGTATTATTTTTCATTAAACGTGAATGATTTAGTGAAAATATTTCCCATTAATAATGGGATTTCAATGGTCCTCCCCTTTTAAATTTGATGTCACTTATTCATTTTTCATATCTCCATACCTTTAATGAAATATATCTTCCTCAATTGAGTCTAGATGGGGATACGTCTTTGAATATGAACATCTTTCTAAGTCTAAAATTGCAATTAGTTTATGAATTTGGCAATCTTGCATTGCCACTTTAGCTTCCAACTCTACATTTCAAACTTATTAAGCTTATAGTTGTGAATTTTTTTTTATTATTTAGATGAGTTATTACATTTGAAGAGCTTTATTTTGGTGCACCAAGATACACATCTAAATCTTTCCTTGATTTGTCAAGCATGGAAACACATCTAAATCTTTCCTTGGATGTTGAGTGCTTTGTAATTCTATAGGCCTTAATGCAACCGCTTGAACACATCGTAGGGATAACATAATAAAGAAACACCTGAGGAAATCCTAAGATATCTCACCTTTGCTACAAAAAACCATCTCATCAACCATAAATTCTATTTGCTACTCAAGTATGAATCATAGTAGCATCATTCGGTGGTATTGTTATTTTGTGTATCGAAATTCAGAACAAATTCAAATTCATCGAATATTGGGTGTCGGTGTAACCAAAATTTAATAATTTAAATGCTATAAAATAAATACCATTCAATTTAATATTTTTTTATTAAAGTAATGATTAATAACTAGTTGTCATTTCTCACACTTGCCATATCTTGGGTTGTTGAGATTTTATATTTTTTTTAAATATACTTTTGATTTTATCATATAAACGTCTATGTATATTTATAGTATTTTTGTGAATATTTAATTAAAAGTATTATATATAAGCACTCTATTTCTGTATTTTATCTGTACTAGTTTATTTCATTACATATTTTTCAGTATTGAATTATATTCATATCTATATTCATACTCGAATAATATTACTATGGTATACATACATTAATGAAAAGTAAGGTTGGTCTAAGAGGTTTTAAATGTTGGTATGCGTGGCATATGTAGCATGATGAACTTTATCACTTGTCCTCCAATATGCATTACATGAAATGATTAATGCAGTTTATATTATGAATGCTTATGAGACATAATCAATGATAATAAGCCTTGATTTTGTCCCAGAAATCCTTTATTCAAGAGTGTTTCTTTACTTTCCAATTTAGTTAAAAGATCAAAATACTTGATAGCACTCCACTAATTCAAACATATTTACAATTCTTTGTATTCTAGAGATAGTTCTAGCAAGACATGATGTATAAAGTGAGCAAAGCCTCTCATTTGGCAAATGATAATTGATGAGTCCACAATGATAACAAGTTTCATGTTCTATGATTTTTATTAATTGATATAAAGTTAATTTTTTTGAATGATTATGGGTAGTTACTCTTAACCCTTAAGCATGAGTCAATTCATATAGTTTTTGAGGTGGTAAACAACTGGTTTTAAGGATGACAAGAGAGGGGGCTTTGAATATTGTCCTTGGAGTGTAAACAACAGGCCTTAAGGATGACAAGAGAAGGGGGCTTTGATCCACTAACATGTGTGCAATGAGTATAATTCAAATCTTAAGGATTTGATCACTACCTTAGAGTGCCCCAATGACAACCTCATGGACCAAATACCCTCTTGGGGATTAAACCTTGATAATTGGTAAAGCACTCATCATTCATAAATAATAGATCCAACCTCTTTGAGCTAAATTTTAATTATTTTTCTTATATAACCAAAAAGTAACATTTGGGTGGATTGATTTTTTATTTTTTTTTAGCATACACTAACACACCATCCCATCCCACACCATCCCCTAGTTTGTGCTTCTCATTTTTATGTAACTTAAATGAAAAAACAAAACTTATACTTTCCACTTATAGATTTATAGATTTAGGTAGATTGGTATTTTGGGCTTGAATCCCCATCACTCTATATACTAGAACAGCCACTTAATATGCAACTACTCCTAGCTGCTAGATGGAGTTTCACTGTCACATGGAATGCATTTTACCATGATACTTAGTGCAGTTATCACATGAGTTCAGAGTAGTTTATTAAGAATTCAGAGGAGTTGATTAGGAGGTCAGAGGACTTTCACAAGAACTGCACATTAGCTCAACTCCCAAGTGCAAAATGGAGTTAGACTAAACCTTGTTCACATTAGATCAACTCCTGGCTGCTAGATAGAGTTACACAAGGTTTAGTGGAACTTAATTTTACAGTTGAGAGTTGTACTATGACAATGGAACTAGACTCTGAGACTGTCACACAAACTACACATTACCATGCCATTAATTAGGACATTAAATCTTTCATTAACTTATAATCTTTCATTAATTTATCATACACGCTGCCAAAAGTCTGTCGAAAATATAAATATTGCATCACCGTTTTATTTACCTATTAAGATATGACAGTTACAGTTACATACTTTATCCTTAGCTCTAAGATTTAGAAGCACGAAATGAATTCCATCCTTACGCAATTTTGAAATTAAAAAATTGCTATGGGAAACATCCACAGTCAAATCAAGTCCAGTGAAGTGAGCGTAAAAGTTGTTGTTGAACGGATATTCGTATTTCCCGGTGTTTGTCCGAACTCGTTTATTAACGACCCAAATTCCAGACCTACACAAAGTCATACAGGCGCTCCATTCACTTTCTTTTCTTTTGGAGCATGCTATATTAATATTTGATTATGCCTATTTTGGCAATCATTCACTCTCTTCAGTTTGAGAATCATACAAAATTTCGAGTTGAAATTTTAAGTTGACAGAGATGAGTTATGTGATGCTTTTGGCACACAATCCAGTCATAGCAAAATTTCTTAGATTTTAATGATATTTCACTACCAATTATTTCATTATGGTTAGTTATTTAATTAATCATTCTGTTGTTATTTAATTAATCATTCTGTATTTTGTATTTTCGTAACTTATTAATAATGACAACTAAAGTAATGTGTTTATCAAAAGTTTTCATAATAGTCATAGTTTACAGTTTTTTATTGTTTTATTTATGTAACTTATTTTAATTTATGAAATATATACTGTATAGTTAACAATAAATATAGTTAACAATAAATAAACATGTTATAGGTTATTGATGTTGCTGTGGGAAAAACCACAGTAAAGAAATCACCAAGTCTACGTTTCGGATCCATATTAGGATGCTATAGGTTAATTAATGCTGGGGCAGCAGCACTGTGAGTTATTGGATCTCAACCTATTGAGATCCAATGGCCCACAGTACTGCCTAGCCTCTACAACATTAAATAACCTATAGCATATTGCATATTAATGACAGTATAGTTGGGATAGTGTAAGGTAGTTACCGTTAACTCTCAACCAAATTAATTAAAGGGCTACCTTAGACTTTTAGTTAAGTATGACCCTGATGTATGTGCTGTAATGCATGAATCACTGTAATTTTGACTTGGAATGAACATAAAAAGGAAGAAGGAAAGGCTGGCCGGCTGGACCCAGCTTTGCTGCACGGCGGTGGGTAGCTGATCCGCACAATATAATTATTGCATCACAGTAGGATTGATTGAGAGTTTTTCCTACCTGTTGTTGTTGTAAGCTGTGTGTGCCAGACTCCAGTTTTGAAATGGATGTCACTCTCTCAGAGTCAACATCAACATTAATAATACATTATTAGATCATTTGACATTTGTAGTTACAGGACAGAACGTTATATCTACGAGAAAATATGTTTGCAATATTTCAATTCAGATTAGATACGTATCGTTGCAATGCATGTAGACGGCTGGCAGTTTCCTGTTGCTCTTCTGCGTATTAAAGTAATCCGAAAAGTGAAAGATTTACAAACACATGATGATGGTTTCTTTCTTTGTGATATTAAAGTTGAAAGGCTTCACTGACGCCGACGGACACTATCCTGGAAATTGTCCATCATGCTTATTTTACTAAAATTGTCCAATTGTTCAACATCAACTGATCGGTTTGGGTCGTAACAAAATCCAGATGATTCTCAATCATCATGAAAAAAGCAAAGGATTGAAGAGCAAATCCGATATTATTTTGCACCTTCGCTTGGGGCATTTTGCTCTTCAAAGATCTTCATATATCACAGATCAATCATTTTGAAAATGAAAGCAAATTAATAATAGAAAATACCAAATTAAGATAAATTTATGGAAATGGATGAAACATTTCAACCTATTTTACTAATTAGTTAATTAGCAAGGCATAAGTAAAGTGGCTTAGAGTTAATATAAGCATACAACAAATACTATTTAATAAACAAAAAAAAATAAAAACTTATATGAAAAAACAAAAGACAAATTGTTACTAACCACCCCTTAGTTGAAACTTATTTAAATCTTAATAAAATATTATTTAATAAACAAAAAACAAAAACTGATATGAAAATACAAAAGCAAATTGTTACCCTTTTCTTTGACCACCCTTTAGCTTAAGCTTATTTAAATCTTAATCAAGATGCATTTAAGCATAACAACATACTAAGTCCATGAAATGTATCCTTGTTGTACACTTGTTACACTTAGGTTAATCTGTGCTTGTTATTCTCTCAATTAAAGATCCTAATATAATGCTAGCTTAATATTAAAAATCTAGCATGGTATCAAAGCTAACCTGAGAAGAAGACACTGTGCAGTTGTGGGAACTAGGGATTCTTACTTTTTGGATCTCTCTCCATATATTTTCAGCAAAAGAAGGTTGAGATGACTCTCCTCCCTAGGGCGCATCTTTCTGTCAAAGCAGAATTTGATTCTGAACTTTTTCAGTTTTAGACCCAACACTATTGCTGAAAATTAGGGCTTTCCATAGAAGTGGAATTTTTGAGTGAGCCCAGGCCTAGATTGATCTCCTCCTCAAAATCGAAGTTTAGAGATCAAGATCAAAGCGTTTGGTTGGACATAACTCTGGAAAATTCAAACGCTAATCTACTCCTGAACCAACACTGCAGAAATTCAGCTCCAAATCCAGATCCGACATCTTGACTTGGTAAGATCTAAATCTTTTGTATTTCCATTTGAGGTTCTCAGTTAAGATGTTTCATCATACCAAGCTTGATGAAAAGCTTGAGGGAGCTGATAACTTCCGAGCCTAGAAGTATAGGATCTCCCTGGTCTTGGAAGAAAATGAGTTGGATTCCTATATCAATGAGGAGGTTCCAGTTCCAAAGGGAGATGAGGCTAAGGCCTTAAATAAGAAGAAGTTGGTTATGGCTAAGAGGATTATTGCTAATTCAATCAAGGATCACCTCATACCACAGGTGTCCTCCCTAAAGACACCTAAAGCTATGTTTGATGCCCTAACCAACTGTTTGAAGGGAAGAACATAAATCGAAAGATGACTTTGAGAAATCAACTGAAGAATGTAAAGATCCAGAATGCAGATACCATCCAGTATTACTTTACAAGGGTCTCTCAGATCAAGGAACAGCTGGAAGTAGTACATGAAGAAGTGGAGAATGCAGAGATTGTAATGACTACCTTGAATGGTCTCCCTAGATCACGGGACTCTTTTATTCAAGGAATCTGTGCCAGAAAGAAGTTAGTCAAGTTCAACAGACTATGGGAAGAATGCTCTCAAGAAGAAGGTCAAATAGTAGCTCGGGAAGAAAATATGGGAAGTGAAGATCAATCTCTCACGGTACACTCCAAGAAAACCAGAAGAAGTTCTCATCACCCCAGAGGTAAGAACTCTCACAAAGATAACACTAGAAAATATTTGTCTAGAAGCAGATGTTATACATGTGACGAGAAAGGACACTATGCTAGAGAATGTACCAGAAACAAAAATGTCTCTCATAGGAAGATAACACTAGAAAATATTTGTCTAGAAGCAGATGTTATACATGTGACGAGAAAGGACACTATGCTAGAGAATGTACCAGAAACAAAAATGTCTCTCATAGGAAGAAGGGAAACAAGAGAAGACACCATGCTCATGCTGCAGAGGATTATGAACCTTCCACAAAGGGAATCAGACATGAAAGTGATGATTCCTCAAGTGATGAAGAATATGTTTTGATTTTCTCTCTCATGGGAAACATTACACATGGAAGCAATGATTGGCTGATAGACAGTGGGACTTCCAAACATATGATAGGATTCAAGGAATCCTTTGTGAAACTATCAGAACATGAATCACCACACAAGGTGAAACTTGGAGATGACTACCAGTATCCAATAAAAGGTAGTAGGGAATCCTCCTATAAGCTAGACTCTTGAAAGTCTATGACGATGAAGGAAGTATTGTTTGTAATAGGACTAAATCCTCTCCATATTTGCGTTAGATGCAAAAGGCATGAGGGTTGCATTTATAGATGGCCAAGTTATCATGTGGCCAAAGGGAAAGACTATTAATGATGCAGTAGTGATTGGGGAACAAGAGGCAGGTCTATACAAGTTGAATGGCCATCCAGAACAAGCTTTAGTCCATGGCACAGTAGAGCCAAATGAAGTTTGGCATAAAAGGCTTGCACATGTGCATTATAGAGCACTACCACTTGCAAGCAAAGCTGTTGAAGGTCTTCCAGAAATTCAAGCAAAACATGATGGAGTTTACAAAGGATGTGTGAAAGGAAAGAACACAAAGAAGACATTTCCAAGTAGTGAGAGCAAGGCAAAACGAATCTTAGAAATCATCCACTCCGATGTATGCCATCCAATGTCATCAAGTTCATTAAGTGGGTATGTATACTATGTTTCTTTTATTGATGAATTTTCTAGGAAGACATGCATTTACTTCATGAAAAACAAAGATGAAGTTTTCAGCAAATTCAATGAATTCAAACCCTTGATCAAGAACCACACAGAAAAGAAGATCAAGACCTTTTGATCAGATAATGGTGGAGAATTCACTTCAAATGAATTCAAAGCATTGTGCAAAGATCCATGGATTAAGAGGGAGTTAACTACTCCATATAATCCACAACAGAATGGGGTTGCAGAAAGGAAGAATATAATGATAATGAAAGCTGTAAGGGCTATGCTTCATGATCAAGATCTTCTCATGCATCTATGGGCAGAAGCTGCCAGAACAACGGTGTATGTACATAAACGTACTCCACACATAGTACTCTAGAATAAGACACTTGAAGAAGTCCTTTCTGGTAGGAACCATAAGTCATCCATCTTAGAATATTCGGATGTCTAGTGTACATACAAATTCCAAATGAAAAGAGGAAAAAATTAGATCCTTCAGGAAAGAAGGGTATATTTGTGGGATACTCTAAAAGCTCGAAGGCTTATAGAATATACTTCCCAGGATTCAAGAAGATTGATATCAGTAGGGATGTAACATTTGACGAAGACTCAGCTTACAACAAATCCAGAAAGAGACCTGCTGAAGAACCTGAAGAAACATAAGCACCCAGAATTTATGACACAACCATGAACAAATAAATTCAAGAAGAAGATTGAGAATTTGAAGAACCTGTAGATCCACCTCAGGAGAAGAATCCTCATAAGAAGAAACCTTCTTGGGTACAAGAAGATATCCAAGGTGCAGAAAGATATGGGGCTCCAAAAGAGAATCACAGAGAAATAAAGAGGACCAGGTCCTACTCCGGGTATGTAGCATTATTATGTGATTTCATTGATATAGAACCTTCCAACAATGAAGAAGCGACAAAAAGGAAAGAATGGAAGGATTCTATGATCGAAGAGTATCAATCGATCATGAAGAATGATGTTTGGGATGTTGTCCCAAGACTAGAAGGGAAGTCAGTTGTAACTTCCAAATGGATCTACAAGATCAAGCATGCTGCAGATGGAAGCATACAAAAATATAAAGCAAGATTTGTTGCTCGTGGCTTCTCCTAGAAAGAAAGAATAGATCATGAATAAACTTTTGTACTTGTAGCCAGATACACTTCTATCAGATCAGTACTTGCTCTGGCTGTAGTGATGAAATGGAAGATACACCAGATGGATGTCAAGACTGATTTCTTGAATGGTGTAGTGGAAGAGGAAGTGTATGTGGAGCAGCCACTCGTTTTTGAGACACATGATAGGGAGTCTCATGTATGTATATTGAAGAAAGCCCTATACAATTTGAAATAGGCACCTAGGACATGGTACGACATAATTGATAGCTTTCTATCCAGTTTCGGCTTTACCAAGAGTAAAGCAGATTCCAACCTTTAATACAAGGTTGAAGATGGCAACCCTACGATGCTCCTACTATATGTAGATGATATATTTGTAACAGGTATGGATGGGTTGATTACTGATACGAAGAGGAAGCTTGGTGCCGAGTTTGAAATCAAGGACTTGGATATGATGCATTATTTCCTAAGAATGGAGGTGTGGCAGAATGCAGATGGAATTTACCTAGGACAAGGGAAATATACGATAGAGATCTTGAAGAGATTTAGGATGATGGATTGCAAGGCCATGACCACACCTATGGCATTGAAATTGAAGCTATTGAGTGATGCTTCATCAGAAGAAGATACAATGTATCATTAAATGATTGGGTCCTTGATGTACCTGACAAACACGAGACCAGATATTTGCTTTGCTGTGAACACCTTGAGCTAGTTCCTGGCAGATCCGAGACATGTTCACTTGATTGCTGCAAAGCATATTCTGAGGTACCTAAGGGGTACAATTGATTATGGGATCAAGTATGAGGCAAATCAGAAGATTAACTTGGAGGTTTATGTTGATTCAGATTAGGTAGGCAGTGCCATCGATAGGAAGAGCACTTCAGGGTGTTGCTTTAGTATGGGATCAGGTGTGATCTCTTGGTTTAGAAGGAAGCAGTCCCATGTGGCACTGAGTACAGTTGAAGCAGAGCATGTCACAACTTGTTCAGCTAGTTGTGAGGCAGTATGGCTAAGGAAGCTACTGTCTAATTTATTTGATCTCCAGTTGTATGTTACTTGTATATATTGCGACAACCAGAGTTGTGTGAAGTTGTCAGAGAACTTGGTGTTCCATGACAAGTCGAAGCATATCAAGATCAAATATCACTATATCAGGGATATGGTGTAGAGAGGAGCATTGAAGCTCCATTATGTTGCGACAGATGAACAGATAGTTGATGTGTTGACAAAGCCATTGGCTAGAGTGAAGTTTGAATACTTCAGGGAGAAGCTTGGTGTTCTCCAGATCGAGGTTCCCTCCAAAGGGAAGTGATGAGTCTGTGAGCCATTCTAACATGGTGATAGGATTGGTTCCTTCCATGGTCATATGTAAGGGCTGATCCATTCTGTCATGGTGAGAGGATTGGTTCCTTCCATGTCAGATATGAGTGCTGAACCGTTCTGATATGAATGTAGGATTGGTTCCTACATGATCAGATATAAGGGCTATTTCCATTCTTTGAATGGAGGTACCTGGTTAGTTACCAGGAAAGCTCAGTCTGGGACTGAGGGCCATTCTGATATCACTGTGAGATGTGTTCTCACATGATAAGACATGAGTGCATGGCCATTCTGATGTGATTCAGAGATGTGTTCCCACTTGATCAGATATAAGGGTTGTTTCCATTCTCTAGGAGAATGGAGGCACCTATTCAGTTACCAGGAACCCTTAGTCTAGGATTGAGAGCCATTCTGACATGGTGAGAGGATTAAGTTCCTTCCATGGTCAGATCTAAGTGCAAATCCTTTTCATAGATGGTAGTAGGTGTGTCCTACCATGTTGGTGGATGTAAGTGCTGAGCCTTTCCACAGATGATAGTAGGTATGTCCTATCATGCTAGTGGATTCAAGTGCTGTGCTTTTTCATAGATGATAGTAGGTGTGTCCTATCATGTTGGTGAATGTAAGTGATGGGCCTTTTTGATAGGGTTGTGGGATGTGTTCCCACATGGTCAGATTTGAGTGTTGGGTGTGCCTTTATAAAATGGTGTTGGATGTGTTCCTTTCATGGTCAGATATAAGTGTTGGGGGGCCATTCTGACTTAGGGTCAGATAAGCGCTGAAGAAGACCTACATGGAGGCTAGGCCTACAACCAGCATGAAAAAGGGCTACCTCTATAGAAATTATTGTGATGAGAAGAATAATGAGATAGAACCCATGATGATGATACAACAATGATGATCCAGATCCAGTGATGATGTTCCAGTGATGATCTCGATCCAGTGATGATGATCCAAATCGATAATGATCTAGATCCGAAGATGAAGATGAATTGAAGATGAATATAACTTGAAGATGAATATGACTTGAAGATGAATATGACTTGAAAATGACGAGGACTCGATGATGATCCAGATAATATAGAGAAGAAGACTTGTGCTGATAAATTGTGTCGAGAGAATACCTTCCTAGTTAAGAGGGAGTGTTGATGTAATTGTAACTTCAGAATGTATTCACTTGTATATCTTATGTATTGTACCCTGATGTTTATTCCAAGATGTGTCTGTAATGTATTTAAGTCATGCCATGCCCCGATGTTCCTATCGGGAGGTTCTATAATGTAAACAAGTTATGTCAAGTCATTGTGGATAACCCTCCTATTGATCAAGGGTTAAAGTTCCCGCAGTTCCGGGGCACTAGGGTTATTAGACTCTCCTAGAGAAGTCAGCCATAGTAGGTTATTGACAAGTCAGGAATTAGTATAAATAGAGAGTTAGTCTCTCTATTTATCACACACTCACTCACACTCAGTTATAGCGCATAGCTGAGGAAGAAGAAGCTACTAGGGATAGAAAGAAAGAGGCTACTATTGTCGGGAGATCATCTTACTATTTTGGGGTTTTAATTTTGGTGTTGATTCTATCTCTAAGGAATTTGTGGGGTTTTCTCCATTTATGGTTTCCCCGAGGAAAAAAACTGTGTTCATTATCTCTTGTGTTTGATTGCTATGCTTGTTATTCTCTCACTTAAAGATCTTAATATAATGCCAGCTTAATGTTAAAAATGTAATAGATTTCTACACTCACTTCTGTTGGATTTTAGCTTACATGTTTCTTTGAATGCATCTTCTTTCTTGGACACATTCTTGGGTTTATATCTCATTTCGTATGCTATGAGTATTCCATATAATTTATCCTTGGTTAGTCATCCAAATCACTTATGTCTTCAAGAATTGCAACTTTTTTATTGAATCGTGTGGGAATATTTCTCACGATATTTTGCATGACTAAATTCTCTTTAATAGTAGCTCCAATCTTTGTTATGGAATTCACTATTTCACCCACTCTCAGGAAGTATGAGCAACATCTTCTTCTTCCTTCATTTTGAGAGTTTCAAACTACACAAATAGTGTTTGTAGTTTGGCCTTTCTAACTTTGTAATCACCTTCATAGATACTTTGTAATTTATTTGATACTTCCTTCACCGTGATGCACTGCATTACCTTAGTGAACTCAACATATTTTAATCCTCATAAAATGGCATTCTTCACTCACACATTCAATTCATATTGTTTTCTATTCTCTGGATCAACAATAATAGTTCTGGGAGATGAGATCTCACAACTCTCTTTTGACTCATCACTGTTATATTTTGAGTCATCTACAACTTTTAGAAATTTATATCCATCCTCTATTGATTTCCAAACGTCCATGCCAAGTGATTTCATATTGAATTCCATTCTAATTTTCTAGAAGGTATAGTTTGAACCGTCAAATATTGGATCCCTATTAGTGGACATACCTTCTTTCTTATCCATACATGCACTCGATTAGTCTTCTAGATGTTAGTCTATTTACTAAATAAACCTGCACTGATACCAATTATTGGTAATTATTCATTACCAAGAGGGGTGGGGGGGGGGGGGGGGGGGCTGAATTAGAATGTGCAGATATGTACAATTTAAATTATGCATATTTTCGCATATTTAAAAACTTTTCAACAATTAGAAGAATAGTCATAACAACACACAAATACTTTAGAATGAATTTATATCTATAAGTATATATGTATATGAATAGTTACATCAATGGGAGGTTACAAACATGAGCTCCCACTTATTTTAGATGTTAACTCAATCCGAAGTACAATTTACGGCTTGTTGGCACTGACCTGCAACAACTTCAATTTGTGTAATCTCCAACTCACGATCTCCAGGAACCAACCTAAACATATATCAGTCTGTTCATGCAAACTATGAATTGCAGCTTCAAGCTATGGTATGTGGAAGAACATCACTCTCTAGTTGTGGAAGTTACAACTTCCTTTTGTTCTCCAGTACCAGTTGGAAGGAGTGTATGACCCCTTGAGTTTTATATGGACCCACATAAAGGATGTTGTTGCACTTCGATTATATTTACCAACACCTACTGAGAGGAGGTTGTGACCCCCTGTTCCTTGACCTGTCCTGCCTCCCTGATATGAAATGTAATTGTATAGAAATATGGAAAATAAATAAATAACTTTTCTTCAATTCCACAACTATTGAAATCCTCTAATATGCATCCACGATTAAACAGTTTCCCGAAATCCAATGTCTCAAATCAACTTTGATTTGTGTCTTATGTTTTCTTCAAATTTCACAACTGCGATAATCCTTGATCTACGTCTATGTATATGCGTCATACAGTTTCCCATTATATAATGTGTGAATTCCAATTGTGATATTTTTCTACTCAATTGATCTGTGTTCTACGTCTATATAATACTTTTAGTTCAGTCACACTTGCTTTTCTACGATCTACGTCTCACTGAGAAGAAACTTCACATATCTAGATTACAAGTATTCTTTCATCTAGTGATGTTCTTTTCAAACTGTGAATCCTCTACATGAAGATTTTATCTGCATGCAAGGAGCCATTGATATCCTTGAAAAACTCTGAATCTTGTCAAACAATTAGATCTTCATTTCTCACAAGCTTACTTCACCACATCCATCTCTTGATTATTTATAATCTTCTTGACTCAAGAGATGTGTCCACCTAGTGAATTTCTTTAACTCCAGATGATGTCCCACTTGATTTGAGTCTTTGACAAGTTATTATTTGCATCTATGTGCCACTTTTAATAAATAAACTTTGTGTAGTTTATGGAACACTTTTTCCAATGCGCATGTGGGAATTTTTCACACATCAATTTTTTTCTTAAGTTGTTCCATAAATCTTTGTACAACTTACCAAATTCTTTGTGGGCCTTTTACACAATACTATTTCTCTTTATTCATGGGCATCATAAGAATTATTTGCACAACTTTGTTGTTTACAATATTCTTATATGTTCATGAACATGTGCGCATTTGTGACCAATGTCATGATGGTCCTTTAACATCTTGATCTTCAACATCTTTGATTTCTGGTTCATCTGTGATACTTTGACACTTTTGAGTCCTAATCCATTTTCTATGTGTTCTTTTGACATCAATGGAAACATATATTCAACAATAACATAGCTATGTATCATTTGAACATTTCGTAAAACACTTCATCTGCTAAGTCACAAATCTACTCAAAACAATCCCATTGAAGGAGCTTGAAATTGGAAATTGATCTATAATTGTGGAATACAATTCCCAAACACTATAGAGAATATTTCCCCTCACATTTCGACACACATTTCAATTGTATTTATCAGTCATAAGCATAAAACCAACACTTCATCATTTTTATAAAGAGAGTCAGGTGCCAAGTAAAAACATCAAAGAGAAGTGTCTTAAACCGTTTTGAGGATACCATACCATCAAAATGCTCATTATGTAATGAAGAGGGGCATAAATATCATTTCTATAGAAGAGGTTCCAAAGAATCATTTCCTCTAGAAATTTGTGCACAAAATCTAAACAACCAGTTTCCAATTCCTTCACAAGATTATTTGCATAAATAGATTTAATTCCATGAGAGGTTTCTTCCACAAGTAGATCATACATTTTATCAAAAATTTCATATGAATCCATAGCTAAATCATATTACATCCAAATAAATTAAATAAACATGATATAAAGCACTTATCTTTGATAAATATGCAACCAGAATCGGCAATGCCAAATTCCACCCAGTTGTAGACATAGTGCAAGCCAACAATAACTTTATAATGGTCACCCACGGTCCAAAACCATGATTAAAAGAGAAAGGGTACATCCAACCAAAAATTATCTCAAGTAATTATTACAAACACAACACAGTGGAAAGCATGACCTCTACTTCCACTCCATGGAAATTCCAATGGCTCTAGAAAAACAATCTGACCACAAACCAATGGAAAGTAGCGCTTCCAATCCAGGGAAATCCATATGGCTCTAGGACAAATACCAATGGCTCTAGACTAACTCATCTTGGGAATAGGCTTGGAGAGGATCTCATACCAAGAGTAGAAAAATCCAACCACAAGCACAAGAGAAAAATCATGAACCGACACACAAGAGTGACTTCCAACACAAGCAAATCGAATTCCTTCATGAGCAATTCGAATTGGGAGAGAGAGGGAAACAAACATGAGAGTTACATTCCAAAAATAACTAATAGGAGTTAGAAATCAAGTGGCTACACCAAGAGGTGCACTAATCCAACTCATGAGGGTGCACTAGGTGATGTAGGGACTCCAATCCTCAAATACAAATTAATCTCAAGGTAAATAAAACCAAGTAGTAACAAAACAAATGAGGGTACATAACCAAGAGGGTCCGTAAAGTACATAAGAAGGGTGCACAACATCAACATAGGATCAACATACATATGTAAACACTCTTCTGCAAGCACTTGTTCGTAACATCATGGTTTCTCATACTCTCTTTCATTGCATTGATCGTTCAGTTGTTTTAATTTTATTAATTATCTTATAAGTTCAACATAATAATAATAATAATAATGCACACACCATATTCCAAGAACCTTGTGCCATTATGTCCAGTATAATAACAATAATAATATGTCCATGGGATAAACTAGAGGGTATTACAACCCTACCCCATTAAACCATGCATCGTCCTAGATGCATACACATACATGCTGTAAAATCTCAAAATAGATGAGGGTATTCATCCCTCATCACATCTTCCAATTCACAAGTCACATCCTCGGGAGTATAGTTTCTTCAACTGATAGGTTTCTCTGCTCCTGAGAAGCTTGGTCTTCTTGCATACAATGACAACAAGCTCTACCAAAAAGTCTCCTTCAGGATACACCTAGTCATATCATATATATATATATATATATATATATATATATATATATNAATAAGGATCATATTTCAGTATAAAAAAATCTAATCAACAATATATCATAACATATTCCTCATCATCTAATGTAAAACAAACTTCATTTACTCTACAATTTACCTGTATCATATTCCAATCAATTATATGCCTAGGATCATGCACATACTTTTTCAACAAAGAGACATGAAACACATTATGCACTTTTATGCTAGGAGTAAAATATAGTTTATAAGAAATTGGTCCTATCTTTTCCAAAATCTAAAAGGGACCGAAATATCTAGCTGCAAGTTTAGAACAATTCCCCAAGTATAAATTACTCTTTTTTGGTTTAACATTAAAAAACACATGATACCCAACCTAAAACTATTTGTCAATCCTATTATGATATACATAACTTTTCTATCTATCCCGTGCTATTTTCAAATTCTGTTTAATCCTAACCATTTGATCTTCTATTCCCTTTAATAATTCTGGTTTAATGATAACTATGTTTGTCGGATTGTCCCAACTAATAGGTGTGTTGCATTTTTTCCATATATTGCTTCAAAAGGAATTTCTTTAAAATAAGAGTTATAACCATTGTTATAAGAAAATTCCACAAGATGTAAATAATTTTTCCATTTAGTAATTTTTTCCATTACATGCATTCTTAACATGTCTTCAATAACCTAATTAACCCTTTCTATTTGTCCATTTGTCCGAGGATGATGTGAAGTAATCATATTTAAATTTCCAAAACCTTTAAACAAACTTTTTCCAAAAATGACTTGTGAATTTTGAATCCTTATCTGACACAATTGATTTCAGAATGCCATGCAACCTAGCTACCTCTTTCATATACATATATGCTATTTTAGTTGCTTTATGTGTAGTCTTAACTGGTATAAAGTGAGATTCTTTAGTTAATTTTTCTACCACTACCATAATAGCATCATGTTGTGACCTTGTCTTAGATAATTTCATGATAAAATCCATACTTACTACATCCCATTTTACTTTCTCACATTCTAAGCATCTATCTATGTAATATGCAATTTATTTTTTCATTCTTGGCCAGTAATAATCCTTCTTATCTATTGCTACTATCTTTTGATAACCATAGTGACCTGCATACAGTACATCATGCATTTATTTTAAAACCAAATTCTTTATGTTTTCAGAGTTAGGAATGTAGACCCTGTTCTTATACTTAATTATTCCATGTTCCATTTTGAGTGTTCAAAATTATGCATTGTTCCCTGTTGTTGCAAACCATCTTTTACCCATTGAAAGAATTTGTTTGTAGCATTTTCCTCTTTTATTCTATCCTTTAAATATGAAGTGCTAGTATTGATAACTACATGCATCACATGCATTTTTCTACTGAGTGCATACACCACTATATTTTATTTTCCTTTTATATGTTTAATGTCAAAATCATATTCATGTATTACTTCCATTCATCTTCTTTGTCTGGCATTTAGATTAGGTTGTCTGAATAAGTATTTTAGTCTATGGTGATCAATTCTTAATTTAAATTTATTTCCCATTAAGTAGTTTCTCCATATCTTTAAAGCATGTACGAGTCCTGCTAGTTCCAAGTCATGTGTAGCATAATTTTGTTCATATTCCTTTAAATTCCTAGACTCGTAACAAACAACCTATCCATATTGATTTAACACACCACCTATACCCTACATCTGTACATACCATAAAATTTTCTTCTGGTTAGTTCACAATTCTCAAAACCGGTGCACTAGTAAGCATCTCTTTAAGCTTCTGAAAACTTGTTTCACATCTAAAATTCCAATCAAACTTTATACCTTTATTTTGTAAAGAAGTTATCAATTGTGCAATCTTTGAAAATCCTTATATAAACCTGCAATATTAACCTTCTAATCCCCTCAAAGATCTAAATTCTGACACATTATTAGGTGTTGGCCAATTCATAATTGCTTCTATCTTTTTGGGGTCATTTGAGATTCCTTCTTCTGATACAAGGTTTCCTATGTAGTGAATTTTGTTCAGATAAAAAGTGCACTTACTTAACTTAGCATAAAGTTGGTTCTCTATGAGTACTTGCATTACCTGTATCAAGTGTTCTTCGTGTTATTTATTTGTATTAGAGTAAACTAGTATGTCATCTAAGAAAACAATCACAAACTTGTCCAAATATTTTCAAAAAATCCCATTCATCAAGCACATAAAGGTAGATGGTTCATTCACCAAACCAAATGGAACAAATATAAGCTCATAGTGACCATCTATTGTTCTAAAAGTTGTCTTACTGATTCCCTCTTCTCTAATTATGACTTGATGATAACTCGACATGAGATATATCTTCAAAAACATTGTGACACCCCTTAAATTATCTAATAAGTCATCAATTATTGGTAAAGGATACTTGTTCTTGATAGTTGCTTTATTTAGCTACCTTTAATCTATGCGAAGTCTCAAGGTACCATATTTATTTCTTAGAAATTACAAAATCAATGCTTCCCAAGGTGAAATACAAGGCCTAATATATCATTTATTTAATAACTCCTCTAACTGCATCTGTAACTCTTTCAATTCAGGTGTACTCATCCTATAGGTGACTTTAAAGGAAAGAATTGTACCAAGAACTTTATCAATAGTAAATTCTATATCTCTTCTAGAAGGAATTCTAGGTATCTATTGAAATACATCTACAAATTACCTTAATATTGGGTTGTCCTATAACTAAGGTTCATTTTCCTTAGATTATTCTAGGTAAGCTGCATAAATATGAAACCCTTTTCTAAAACACTATTTAACTGTAAGGTTGTAACCTGTCTGAAAGATATCGGTCTATGTATTCCTTTAATTGTTACTATATTTCCTTCCTCATCTAGACATGTGTAAGTATTATTGTAACATCCCAATATATCTTGGTGTGTATTCAACCAATCCATACCAATCAAAACATCGTAATATCCTAAGGGGATAACATTCAAATTTGCTAAATCAATTAAACCATTCATTTCCAAAAGACAATGTCTTACTATTTCCAGGACATTTCTTTTAGTTTCAGTTGCTAACTATACACGACCTTCTACCTCAAGGTTACTTTTCTTAAGATAACAATTAAAAACTACATTAGGTACAATATACTTGTTACGAGCTTCTGTTCAATTAATATAGACACAATTCTATTACCAATATTACCTTCCACTTCTATCATGTGAGACATAACGATTTTCTTGCCTACCTTCCAAAGATGCATAAATGCTCTAATTCTTATAAACATCACCTACTTTTCTTCCTGAATTTTTTGAATGCCATTTCCTTTCTTATTTGGACAATCCCTTGCATAGTGATTCACATTACAATTCCAACATCTAACATGAAGTCTCTTATCTGAATATGGATGCTGATGAAAATTACCATTTTTGTTGACATAAGGCTTGGTTCCCTTCTTTCTTTGGTATTGTGTAACACTCTTCTTATCCTTGAAGTTCTTATGTTCCTTATTCTTATCCAACTTATACAAATGTTTATCCTTCTCGATTACTTATTTAAGGGTCTTGGGCATATCATACCAAATCTTATCATTGTGAAAAGTTGGAAGTCCACTTAGAAATATTTTAATCTTAACTTTCTCTTCTTTTCTATAGTCTGCATAAGTTACAATTCAAGAAATATCTTCTTGTATGCATCCATATTTAAATTTTCCATCTTAAGTTCAAAGAATTCTTCCATCTTATTATCATAGTATTTCTTTGAAAGGTATTCTTGTTGAAAATACTTTCAGTTTAACCAAATGTTCTCACCAACGAGAGGCTATTCCCCACAAATGATAGATAACTATTCTTGTTTCCATGGTTGATGAATACTTATATAATTGGAAAAACTTTCAGTGCCCTACTATCCATGTTTCCACTTCTTCACCCTGTTTAACTTCACCATCAAAGGTTGGAGGTTTAATATTTATTAATTATCCCATAAACTGATGATGTTCATACCTTCTCTGTCTACTATTATGGTCATACCAAAATATGGCTAGACTAGTCTCATGGCTTCTAGGTTTTTTTCTCAAGGAAGGTGTATGGTAATTGTCTGGTGGAAAGTCTTTCCTAGAGTAAGTTATTCGAATTTTCCTTTATTTTTTGTCCTGAATATTAGTTCTTTCATTATTTTTTCTTGAATATGAGTGATCCTTTCATTACATTTCTTAACTAAGTCTTCCAATTTAAAGGATGAACTCCTCCTCCTCCTTCCTATATACTCCTCTTCAGGGTCATAAGGGATTGTTTGTTTAAATTCCATCCTCTATTGTTTTTCTTTGTGGGGTATTCTTGGGTTAAATTATTTATTGTAAGATTCAGTGTGTTCCTTCTAATTTTTGTTAACATTTAATTATCATATTTATTTATTTTCTCAAATAATTATTTCTTTAGTTAAGAAGAAACAAAGCGTAATGTACTAGTCTTCAATTTTTGAAATAAATAAATAGGAAAAATGCATAAAAGGATATGATTATTTTCAAACATCTTCTAAATATTCTAAATAACAAATAATTTTTCATCTTTCATAAATATAGTAGCACTTTAATAATTAATTTTCATATAGGCAACCTTTAACTTTATTCAAACAAGCAAATTTAAAGTGACCAATAGGCCCAACAACCGCAGTGTTGCAACCACAACTCTGATACGATCTGTAATGTCCCTTGGATAATTATATAATTTTATCACATCGTATTAGTCAAACAAATATTTAATTTCATTTTTCATGATTGAATTTTGACAAAATCCCTTTAATTACCAATAAATTAAAACGAATTCAATCACTATTTCAAAAAATGATCCAAGGGTTGGGAAAGTTTCTTGACATCATATAACATCATTAAAACTTCAATTCAATCCATATCAGATATGATAACCACTTCTAAAGGCTAATTATTCTTATTCACAATTAACTAGTAATTTAGGTGTTAATTACAACACTTAATGACACATAATGCGCAAATGATGACACTTATCACAAATACAATTATTTAACAAATACACATCAATTATCAATCCCAATGGATTAATAACATATAATTACATGTAAATAATTCATAATGACCAAAATTACAATAATTAATCATGGTAATTACGAAAAAGAGTCCACAAGACTAGTTAACTAGTTTTCCAATATACACATCTAGTCTTGCAAAAAATCAACTTCTAACCATTCCATTAAACCCAAAAGAAATCCCACATCCATTAAAAAATTATTTAAACATGTACCTACATCCAATCAAAGGTTTATTTTTAGATCATTCCAATTGCACATAAGGTTATCTTTTCCATCAATTCCAATGAAACTAGTTAACATTCACCACAAGGAATTGTGTCTAAATAACTGAACCAGAATGCAATCCATCCATATGTAAAGGATAAAACCTGATAAGTATTCACGTACAACAAAAAAACATGTTAGAAACAAATCGCATGGCTGTAGAGTTCTGTTTTTACGAAAACAGAGAAATATATGACTAATATAGATAATGTAAATAATAGCAGGGGTAACCTATATTTACATGTCTATATATTTACACCCATATACATCCCATTAAGTAATTCACAAAACTAGCTAATTTTACTCATCCGAATTGACTAGTAATTATAGGAACTGCTAGAATAATTAAATCCATGACTCATAGAATAATTTGAATTCCATTAAAATATAAATAAATTTTTTATCATTCACAACAAATATATATCTCATTCAAACATTTATTCAAGAAATTCATATGCAAAGTCACAAATATACTCAAAACAATTCCATTGGTAGAGCTAGAAATTGGAAATTGATTAAGAATTTCGGTAGATGGTTCTAAACAAATATCAAGAATATTACCATAAAATTATCACACAAGTTTAAAGTGTAATTATCATTCATAATCATAAAAAAAAACTCATTCATTTTTATAAACACTTCATGTGCCAAGTCTCCAAACTATGCAAAGCAATCCAATCGAAGAACTAGTTTTTGAATAAAAGGTAGAAGAATCAAAGAGAAGTGTATTAAACCATTACTAGGATACTTTACCATCAAAATAAATACTATATAATTAACATGGGAATAAATATCATTTTTGTAGAATATTTTCCAAAGAATAATTTCGTCAAGAAATTTGTGCATAAAATCCCAAAAACTAGTTTCCAATTCCTTCACAAATTTACTTCCATAAATAGATTGAATTCCATGAGGTTTCTTCCGCAAATAGATCATGCATTTCATCAAAAATTTCACATGCATCCATAAATAATATTATCAGAGACAAATAAATTAAATAAACATGATATAAATCACTTATGTTTTCCAAATACACAACCAAAATCGATCGTGCCATGTTCCACCCAGCTGTAAACAAAATGCAAGTCAAAACTCACTTTGCAATGGTCACCCCTGAGATGAAACCATGATTCCATAAGAAAAGGAACACTCAATCACAAATTATCTCAAGAAATAAGTTAAACGACAACACAATGCCAAGTGTGACCTCTACTTCCACTCTAGGGAAATTCTTGCGGCTTCAGGACAATAGTTCAACCACAACCCAATGGAAAGTAGCACTTCCAATCGAGGGAAATTATAGTGGCACCAGGAAAAATAATAGTGCCTTCATATTAAATCAGCTTCAGCACAGGCTCAACTAGTATCTCATACTAAGAGCAACATAATCCAACCGCAAGTGCCAAACACAAGAACACGAGAAAAATCATGAACAAACACACAAGAGTGACTTCCAACACAAGCAAATTGAATTCCTTCATGATCAATTCAAATTGGGAGAGAGAGGGACACGAACAAGAGATTTACTTTCCAAAAAATATAAAATAGTAGTTACACATCAAGTGGCTACACCAAGAGGCACACTAATCACACTCATGAGGGTGCACTAGGTGAGAGAGGGACTCCAATCCTCAGATAAAATTTAATCTCAAGGTAAATAAAATCAAGGAGTAACATAACACATGAGGGTACATAACCAAGAGGGTACATCAAGTACATAAGAAGGGTTTTCAACACCAACAGAGTATCAACACACATAGGTAAACACTTTTCCAAAAACACTTGCTCGTAACACCATGGTTCCTCATACTCTCTTTCATGGCATTGATTGTTGAGTTATTTTTACTTTATTAATTATTTTATAATTTCGACATAATAAAATTAATAATAATGTGCAAACCATAGTCCAGGAGCCTTGTCCCACTATGTAAATCATAACAACAACAATAATATGTCCAGGGGATAAACCATACAGTATTACACCATATTATTAATTCCTTGATGTAAATATGTCTTTGATCACAAAATTTTCTTAATGAAATGCATCAAACCATAGATAAAAATAATCAATAAGTAATTGGAAAACATCCACATAAGAATTGAACATCGAGTACTAATATAAAACCCACTTTTAAATGCCAACTACATTTAACTTTCCTATTGCTATATTACAAGTTCATGTGATCAATCACCACATAGTGCAACTTATCACATGGAACCATGACACTATATAGATCAACCAATATGCGGCAACAAATTTTATCTCCAACATCTCCATCTCTCTGTCCACTATTTAGAACACCTCTCTCTTATCTACTCATTCAATCGGGCTAGGATAGACCCTTCTAATATTACTCTCCCTCATAAAATTATTTTATATTCATAGAAAGGAGGATCATTAACATGGTATGACTAGAAATATATTGAGTAGTGGTGCAACTACTGATTTTCCCAAATCAAGATACATTCAAAAATATAGCAAGGGGTGGATTTATAATAGTACACATTAGTTTAGAATATAATCTACTATGGAAATGACATTTCTTATGGAATCCCAATCATATTGGTATTACTACCATGTCTACAGTACCACCTCCCATGGTTCATAATATTAGTATAGTCCTCATAGATTATCATGACTTTCACATAACACTACATATATATTTTTTCCAACATAATATTCACACAACTCTCAACCCTTCTACCTATTCCAAAGGTGTGGGTTCTCTACCCTTTTTATAAGAAAATGATGAGTAGATTAGTACAATAATTGGAGACTAGTTGAATTGAGAAATATCCAAATATCTAAATAATTCATCTCCTAATTATTAAAGACACCATCCACATCTTTCATAATAGATTTAATACTATTATTTTCTTTTTATAATAAATTGTTGTTGGATTTATTATTACTTTGCATAAATTAAATTTAAACCTATCACCTTTTATAAACCAATCACAAAATTTCTTAATCTTAAGGAATTTATTTTAATATTTTAATGCATTTCATTATCTTTATGCTTTTATACCTATATTTTAATTAGTCTCTTTTTATGAGTTGCAATAATTTATATTAGCCATCAAGTATCATTAGCACATTTGGTATTTGAGGGGTTCCATTTGTTAGGAGGCCCAAGGTTCGAAATTCGCCAGTAGTGTGAGGAGAGACCTAAAAATACAACCATGCTAAGGGATTGTGTGGTCTATTCTAGGTGCAATCCTCAGGTGATTTTCATGGCTTAGATGTCTGTGTGTCATGGTTTCTTAGACCACATGCTAGTCCTACAAGTTACAGATGCTCTAGCAAACAAAAAAAATATTTATATTAGGATTTTAAAATTAGTTAAAGAATAAGTTAATGTTTTTAAAAATATATAAAGAATAATTCAATATTTTGAATGGTCTTAATGATTAAAAAGAAAAGATACAATATAGAACATACTTTAGAGTAGTTTGTGAATAGAACTATTGGATAATATAATGTTCCCTTGAAATTATTTTTTTGTTGGCTCTTCTTGTATTACATTAGCATAATACAATTTACATTTCCTTCTAATACTCTTATTAACTTGAATTGTTCAAACCATATTTATTTTGATAGATCTATTCTACCATTTTAGGATTTTCTCTCTCTTTCTCTCTATATATATTTAGGTTGGCCTAACTAACTGTTGCAGCTGCAACTATTCTCCCCAAATTTCTTAAATTTTGGACCCCTCCTCATGATTTTGCTTTGGTCATTGAATCCTTTGAGTTGTTGGTCTGTGTTTTAATTTTTAATGACTACAAAAGCTTAACTCTTGACCAAGGATCGGATTTTGAGTGCATTGGAGTTTGTGGTGAGTTGCAGCTTTTAAGCTTGCTTTTGCTTGTTGATCAAACCAGTTGTCTTTGCTGTGGTCGCCGTTGCGGAAGTATGACAGAGTCTCTGTCCGATGTTGATTTGAAGAGCTGTCCGAAACACTTAAGTCATTTTTGTTAAATCGGTGGCTGATAGCCTTTTCCCGTCCGTCGTTGCGGCTCCCAAACTGTTTTGCAATCCAAAGTGTGAAAAGCTCTGACTATCGATGCGTTTTAACCTAATTTAGCCGTGTACCAGAAGCCGTTTCTCATCTGCCATTGCGGATGGGAAAGCCATTTGTCTTCCGAAACGTAAATCCGTCTGACTTCCGACGTGCATCGCATGACTAGCCTTCTCTTTTCCGCCGTTGCGGCTCTCAAAGTCTTTTGGCTTCCGAAGTACAAATCCGTCTGACTTCCAATTAAAGCCTCTCTTGCCCACGTTTCGCTTGTCCGTAAATTGTACCTTTTCCGTCATTGCGGCTGGGAAAGCCTTTTGGCCTCCGATGTTATTTCCTTCCAACTGCCGACTTTAAGTTTTCCCGCCAATGAGTTTCCTGTTGACCGCCGTAGGCTAGGTTTGTCAAGCCCACAGGTGGTGCGCCTTTCCATTTCCTTGTGGACTAGTCGTTTCAATTGGTAATATTTGTTGTTTTTGAATCATGTTTGTCGATTTGATTGCAGGCGGTTTTGAGGAGATCGGTCAATCGACCGTGGTGCGGAGAAAGACGGACCGTTTTGGCAGGAGTATAACTGAAACTAGGGGAATCGCCAGGAGGGCCAGGGGAGTAAAAGACGAAATTCAGAGCTATAAATGTGCGGACCCAAAAAACTGATCAGTGACCCAATGGTTCATGATTGCATACAAACAAGACAGAGGAATGTGAAACGTTTGGGACATTGAAAGATTATGCGTCTGGGGAAAACTGAAGCATTTTGGAAATGCAGTTAAATATTGGAAAGTAGGACTTAGAAGGGACATTTTCCCTGAAAAAATTTGTAAACTCTTTTGCTTGTAAGAGGAACTACTTCATTTTACAGTCAGAAAGTGCAACTTTTGCCGGCCGGAGAGAGCGAAATGTGGAATGTATCAATGCGACTAAATGAATAAGGTTGGAGAGGAACTATTTCGTTTTCAGCTGTGTTTCATTTACTGTGAGAGTATTTAACTTCCTGAACCTATGTTCTTGTTGAATGTTCTTTAGTATCTTTCGGGATGTTTTCCACTGTGAGTAATAAATGTTGTTCATAAAATAATCGGCTATCTGGTTGTTTAAATATCTGTAATTGTTCGTGTGTCTTGAAAGAAGTGTCAGCTAACTGTCTCTTCATAATGCATGTACACAATGTATTACTCACTTACAAATGACAATCCTGATCCCTAGGGATAGTATAGGTAGTTAGTTTATTTTCTTGTTGTATGTGATTTAGATGCTAGTGAGTCTAAGACGAGAGGTAAGAACCTGTGCATCACATTGTGACTACTCCTTGCATCTTATCGCCCTGGATGGTTAATTAGGAACTTGCATATCATAAATTAAGCCAAAAATACCCAAAAAACACATGGTGGACCTGGCCGCAACCGATAAAGCCTCTATTTTTTGTTACTTTGACCTACAGTAGCCGGACCGCGAACTGGACGGATTCCCTATACCAAACAGTCAATGGGCTAGTTGGGAACGTTGATTGGGGAGAATCCCTTACTGTTGTTGCCTGTGAATTTCGGGGCCTCAACAGTTTTTGGCGCTAGAAGGAGGGATGCTAGTGTATGGCTGGCCGAGGAAACCTATTTTCCCGAGAATATTCCACCGGTAACAAGTTTGAAAGCAGTGGGTTTCATAATCCAATTCTGGAAGAAAGAGAACATCTATATTCTGTTGGCAACGAAATTGTTAATGATCTGAGAAGACACACCAGGGCATATGTAAAAAAGATTGGGGGATTGCCAATCATCCCTGAATTTCCTAGAAGAGAGTATAAAAAGAAAGATCGTCCTGAATCGGAAGGCTCGGTGTTGGTTGGAGACTGGGAAGAACTTGTAGAAACAGCCTTACAGGAAGTTGTGCTACCTTTGAATCAAGAAGGCCCAGAAACCCCTCACAGTTATCCTGCTCACACTCCAGTTGGTTCACCTCCTCACTCTCCACCCAGACTCATGGCTGGCGTAAACGCAAACCAACCACCTAACCAGCCAAATCCGCCACCTGCATGGAGAGCCAGATCACCCTTAAACCTGACCCCTCCGTTACATGATTTGCCTCAATCCTTTGAAAATTTGCTGCCTAAGTTCGACCCCAATGAGAAGATACTAGTAGATGATCATCTACAGAGTTTTTACTTGGAAATAGAAGGATTGAGGGCTGGGGAGCATGAAGATGTAGTTTGTAGACTATTCCCGCATACCCTTAAAGGAACTGCAGCATCATGGTACTTTGGGTTGCATGCTAACTCTATCCCTGATTGGGATACCTTCGAAAGAATTTTCAGAAGTAAGTATGCCACTCAGAAAACTCATGCGGCTCTCATGAAAGGGCTGTGCGCATTGAAGAAAGAAAGAAAAGAAAAGGTGCACAGTTTCACACAAAGGTTTGCAGCCTATCTCAAGAATTTCTATGAAATGGATAGGCCTTTAGACAAAGTTCTAATTGAATATTATACTTCAGCTTTAGGCCCTGATCTGGCCATGTTTGCCAAAGGCAGGGCCAAGCCTATGTTGACGGAAACCTATGAAGAGGCTGAAGTAGTGGAAGCTGAAAGAGAGAGTATTGAAGACTATCCAGAGTAGTCAGGAGAAAAGGGTGTGGGAAGAAAAGCCTTATTGTTTACTAAGCCCAAGGAAGAAAAGTCACCAGATTTGGAAATATGGCCAAAATGATGTAGAAACTTTCCAACAAAATCATAGATATGGAGAAAGAAAAGGAAGCACAAAATTTTTATAAGCCATATTATAAGAAAAGAGAGGATAACCATTAGTCTCAACCTCCTCCTCACATTGCTGCATACATGAATTTATCAGAGGTGGGCTTGGACAATTTTTGCACTTTCCACCAACAGCCACACTCTGAAAAGAATTGTCCTCAATGGATTAATTCGATGACGTTGGTCATGAATCAACTGTTAGATTCTAGATTAACAGAAGAGAGAGAAGAAGAAAGAAAAGAGACTTCTACTTCCACTTCCACTAAAGAACAGGAAGAAGAAACCATGGATTTATGGAATTCTGTCTCGTTATTTGACACTGAAGAAGAAAAGAATCAGGGATACAAGGACGTTGTGGAAACCAACGTAGCCACAAGGAGCCAAGGGACGGTTAAAGAAGACAATCTTATACTCCCAAAGATTAAGAGGCTACAAAGAAATGTTAAGAAGAAATTTCAAAATAAATCCTTAGCTGATAAAATTCCAGAATTCACTATTACCAGCCAAAATCCTAGACAGAATGATACAACGGCCAAGCCAAATGAAGATAAGGAGAATGCTGATAGGCCTCATCCCATGGAACAACAGATTTATTATGACATTGTGGAGGATTTAAAGAAGATAAAGGCGAATGTTCCACTATTCGAGATGTGCAAAGTGCTGCAGCAAAAAGAAAGGCTGTTGAGAGCCCTTGAAGCATCAGATGAGAAGACGCCCACTAACAATCAACCAGAAGAAGAAGAAGATATTGGAGAGACCAGCAGTGGAGGTAAGTCTAAAAGAAAACACCCACCTTTCCTCCTCAAATTTGAAATTTTCAATCATAATGTACATAATTGTTTGGTAGAATCAGGGGAAACTGTTAATGTCATGTCGATATCTGTCTGTAAAAGAATCAATGGGAAGCCTAAGCCATCCCCGTGGAGGGTAGTTCAGTTGGACATGACAGATGTGAAGGTAATTGGTGAGATGGAAGATGTCCTAGTCCGTCTGGCTTCAAATGATAAAGTATGCCAAGTCATTAATATCGTGGTGGCTGATATACCAGATGCATACGGCCTTATCCTGAGCAGAGATTGGTCGGCCAAACTTAATGGATATTTCGCTTCTGATTGGTCACATCTATGGTTTCCATACAAAGGAAGCCCGAATCAGATTAAGATTTTAAGAGAGCCTCATATGAAATATAATGTCACTCAGCTGGATGAGAAGAATGTACCAGTGAATTCTGTCTTGGGAAACTATTTTATTGAGCTAGAACCTGGGAATTATCAAGCGGAAGAAGCCAACAACACATCTGACACCCAGCCTGATCTCCTTCGATTCTCGCAGGCTGGTGAGATTGACTATAAAATAGTAGACTTAGCAGTAGGAGTAGATTCGTTTTCAGTAGTTAATGATTTTTGGACTTTATTTTTCGATGGCTCTAAGACATTAGAAGGGTTAGGGGCTGGCTGTGTCCTAATTGACCCATAGAAGAATAAACATTTCCTTTCATGTAGATTAGAGATTGAGTGTACTAATAATACAGCTGAGTACGAAGCGCTGGTGCAGGGACTGAAGAAAGAAATTGAGTTAAAGGTAAGTAATTTAAAAGTTTTTGGAGATTCTGAAATTATTGTGAAACAAATCTGGAATCAGATACATTGTGTTTCTCCTCACTTAAAGGCTTACTAGAACGAGGTATGGGATTTGCTTAAATGTTTTGATGCATTCAACATTATTTCAATTCCAAGAATTAAAAACGCAGCTGCTGATCTGTTGGCCACATCAGCCGCTAGACTCGTACCCACTAATAATAGATGTTATGTCGAACTAATTTTCAAGCCTTCAGTACCAGATATGATCACCAACCTGCGAGTGTTCAACGATGATCAGCAAATCATAGAATGTTTGACAAATGGCGAGGTGTTTAAAGGAGCGATCATAGACAATGAAGAGCATCAGGACGAGATGAAATATGACAATTTTATTCCTAAAGGTGTCAGAACGTTGGAAAAAATGTTCGACTTAAATAAAAAGTTCAGAAGACCAGCCAACGTGAAGACCCATAGCTCATCGCTACAGTTCAAGCTGATAAATTTAGGTACTGAGACAAATCCCAAATTTGTAAATCTCGGCAAGTGTTGTTCGCCTGCAGAAAGAGATAGATTCATCAATCTGTTTAAACAATATAAAGATGTTTTCGCATGGACGTACGAAGATTTGAAAACATAGGACACCAGCATCAGCAAGCATGTCGTTCCCATTAAAGCAGGTGTCAAGCCATATTAGCAACCATTAAGAAAAATGCATCCAAAATTGGAGCCGCTGATTCAGAGTGAAGTAAAGAAATTATTGGATGCTAGAATCATCTTCAAAGTTAGACACTCTGAGTGGGTATCAAATCTGGTACCAGTAAGAAAAAAGTCGGGAGAAATCAGGCTCTGTGTGGATTTTAGGAACTTGAATCACGCTTCCGATAAGGATAACTACCCTGTGCCACCCATGGAGCAATTGCTGCAAATTGTCTCTGGTTCTGAATTGTTTTCATTATTAGACGGTTTCTCTGGCTACAATCAAGTATTGGTAGCTGAAGAATATAGATTGAAGACCACGTTCAGAACCAAATGGGGAACCTTTGCCTACAGAAGAATGCCCTTTGGGCTGATAAATGCTGGAGCAACGTTTCAAAGGGCTATGGACATAGCTTTCCGCAGATTGATTGGTCGAAGTGTTGTAGTATACCTTAATGACATTACAATATTCTCGAAGAAAAGAGAAGAGCATGCGTTTCACTTAAAGCAAATTTTCAAACGCTGTCGAAAATATGGCATTTCCCTCAATCCTAAAAAGTGTGTGTTCGCTGTCATAGAGGGCAAGTTGCTGGGTCACATAGTTTCAAAGACAGAAATTTCTATTGATCCAGAAAGGATCAAGGCCATTGAGCAAATCCCCTTGCCCCATAATAAGAAAGGGATGCAATCTTTTATGGGAACTATAAATTTTGTTCGAAGGTTCGTACCTGATTTCGCTCAAACTGTCAAGCCATTGCAGCAGATGGTGAAGCAAAATGCACAGTTCAAGTGGACAGAGAGTGAAAAGAATGCTTTCAGCCAAATTAAGACTGCTGTTGCACACGTACCCTCCCTGAAAATCCCAAACTTTGATAAAGACTTTATTTTGTATACATTTGCGTCTGATGATTCACTGGCAGCTGTGCTTATGCAAAAGGAAGATGGGGGGGATGAATTCCCAATAGCTTCAATGAGCACTAGTCTTCAAGGGGATGAATTGAACTACCTAGCCATTGATAAGCAAGCTTACGAAGTATTTAAGGCAGTGAAGCAATTCAGGCCTTATATATTAAAAAATCGAACCAAGGTAATAGTCCCCTACCCAGCTGTAAGATCCCTTCTCATACAGAAAGAGTTAGGAGAAAGAAGGGGCAATTGGGTAACAACTCTTCAAGAGTACGACCTTGAATTCAAGCCAGCTTCTATAGTGAAAGGTCAAGGGTTGTGCAAACTGATGACTAAAAGTGGGAACAATGAAGAACAAGCCTGGGAGGATGAGGCCGAGTTACATGTAATCGATGTATGTCCTTTATTTACAGCTCCCGAGTCTTGGTACAGAGACCTTGTGCATTACCTGCAGGCAGGGCTGTTACCAGAACATTAGAATTCCAAGCAAAGAAGAGCGCTACATATTAAATCAGCATCTTATCAAATTGTTGAAGGAGTGTTGTTCAGAAATAATTATGACGGGGTTCTTCTCAGATGCCTAGAAAAGGAAGATGCTAAGAAAGTAATGACAGAATTGCATGACGAGCCTGCTGGGGGACATTATTCAAGAGACACTACAGCCTAGAAAATCCTCAGGGTAGGTTATTACTGGCCTACACTCTTCAAATATGCACATGCACATGTCAGAAGATGTGACATCTGCCAAAGGTGTGGTGGGAGACAACCTAAAGCAGCAGCACCCCTAAATCCTGTGATGATCACGGAGCCATTCGAGCAATGGGGGTTGGATATTATCGGAAAAATAAAACCGAATTCTTCTCTCCAACACAAATACATTCTGACTGCAACTAATTATTTCACTCGCTGGGTTGAAGCTATCCCACTGCGCAAGATTAATGAAGACGAGGTCGTCAGCTTCCTGCAAGACCACATCATGACCAGGTTTGGAGTTCCATTTTCGTTAGTCTTTGATAATGCTAAGTACTTTTCATCTATTAAATTGACTTCTTTTGCTCACAATAAAGCGATTAAATTGCATTATTCTGCTAATTAATATCCACAAGGGAATGGCCTGGTTGAATCCTCTAATAAAAATCTGATTAGAATCCTAAAGAATATTGTAATAGAAAACCAAAGAAGTTGGCACTCAGCACTACCAAGCGCCCTGTGGGCCGATAGAGTCACCCCCAAGTCTGCAATAGGAGTGTCACCTTATACCCTTGTGTACGGGAAAGAAGCCATTCTTCCACCCAACATCATGTTGCCGTCTTCTATTTTAGCCCAAGAGTCTAGTGGGTTGGAGAATGAAGTTTTACAGATGAGGATATGCAACCTTCTGAAAGTAGAAGAGGCTAGATCTAAAGCCAGAGAACGCTTTAAGCAGCAGCAGGAGTTAGTAAAGAGGTGGTTCGACAAACATAAAGCTGGAACAAAAGACTTTGAAGTAGGATACTTAGTCCTCAAATGGGATCACCCCAATGATGAGAAAGGAAATCACACTAAATTCCAGCAATTATGGGTAGGCCCTTTTAAGATTGTAGCAAAGCTTGGCCCCTCCACTTACAAGTTGCAAGATCTTCAGGGGTGGGAAGAGAACTTACCAGTGAATGGTTTGGTTCTCAAGCCTTATTTTTCTTGAGTTCTTTAAGTTCTTCTGTTTGTATATAAATAAGATGTTTAGCTGTCTTTTGAGCCATGTTTTTCAGTTTACTTTAGTTTGATTTTTCTTGTTTTCAATAAAGGGGATGAACCTGCGGTTGCATGGGGAACATCAGAATTTTTGGGAGTGATAAACAATTTAGTGATCAGACTGTGGGTTGCTGTTTATATTAAAGATTTTCTTCTAGCTTAGTCGCTTTCTCGAATAATTATGTGTGCATTGAAGTCCTGCTTAATCCCTGTGTAATAAACCGGATTCAGAGAGTCTGGAACACTATGTTGGGGCTCCATCCACGTCACATTTAAAATGTTCTAAGGGGTGACAGCAGAAGACCCATGGAAAGGAGCAAGGTGAACAGTATGTTAAACATAAATGATCCCATGCCAAGAAGTGAATTCCTAAAGGAAAATAAAGAGTAAAAACTCCTATGAAAGCATCATAAATCAAAGCAGGTGCTGAGTCATAAGTACTAAATTTCCAAAAGATCCTCTCCATCCGTGAGATGAGACTTGAAGTACACCACTCACACAAAAGGACACTATGGGATAGAGGATCCTGAATTAAAATTCAGTAAGAAATGCGTATAGGAGGAATCATATGAAAAGGGACAAAAGTCCAAAAGCACAAAAAGTGCTGAAATGGCATGGGGACGAGGAACAAATGAATATTTCTATTTACTATGTGCTACAATCCTGTGGTGTCCAAGCTGCCATCTACTTAAAGACAAAGGTAATAATGAAACTCATTTTCTGGCCTCAACAAAGTAATCTAGACTTGAAAATCTTGGTTTCCACTTTCCCAAATTGGACTATTATCAATGATTGAAGGTACACACTTCCGGCATTCGAGAAATCTAGATAGCTGGAAGAATTCAATAGAATGCATTTGTTGTTAAATAGTCTCTCACTCAAAGATTAATTGCCCAGAGATCTAGGTTCACCAAGTAATCGCCAATTGTTGCAGCTGCAACTATTCTCCCCAAATTTCTTAAATTTTGGACCCCTCCTCATGATTTTGCTTTGGTCATTGAATCCTTTGATTTGTTGGTCTTTGTTTTAATTTTTAATGATTACAAAAGCTTAACTCTTGACCAAGGATCGGATTTTGAGTGCGTTGGAGTTCGTGGTAAGTCATAGCTTTTAAGCTTTCTTTTGCTTGTTGATCAAACCAGTTGTCTTTGCTGTGGTTGCCGTTGCGGAAGTATGACAGAGTCTCTGTCCGATGTTGATTTGAAGAGTTGTCTGAAACACTTAAGTCATTTTGTTAAATCGGCGGATGATAGCCTTTTCCCATCCACCGTTGCGGCTCCCAAACTGTTTTGCAATCCAAAGTGTGAAAAGCTCCGACTGCCGATGCGTTTTAACCTGATTTAGTCGTGTACCCGAAGCCGTTTCTCGTCCGCCTTTGCGGATGGGAAAGCCATTTGTCTTCGGAAATGTAAATCCGTCCGACTTCCGACATGCATCGTATGACTAGCCTTCTCTTTTCCGCCGTTGCGGCTCTCAAAGTCTTTTGGCTTCCGAAGTACAAATCCGTCCGACTTCCGATTAAGGCCTCTCTTGCCCGCATTTCGCTTGTCCGTAAATTGTGCCTTTTCCGCCATTGCGGCTGGGAAAGCCTTTTGGCCTCCGATGTTATTTCCTTCCGACTGTTGACTTTAAGTTTTCCCGCCAATGAGTTTCCTGTTGACCGTCGTAGGCTAGGTTTGTCAAGCCCACAGGTGGTGCGCCTTGCTATTTCCTTGTGGACTAGTCATTTCAATTGGTAATATTTGTTGTTTTTGAATCATGCTTGTTGATTTGATTGCAGGCGGTTTTGAGGAGATCGGTCAATCGACTATGGTGTGGAGAAAGACAGACCGTTTTGGCAGGAGTATAATTGAAACCAGGGGAATCACCAGGAGGGCCAAGGGAGTAAAAGACAAAATCCAGAGCTATAAATGCGCGGACCCAAAAAACTGATCAGTGACCCAGTGGTTCATGATTGCATACAGACAAGACAGAGGAATGTGAAACATTTGGGACAGTGAAAGATCATGCGTCTGGGGAAAACTGAAGCGTTTTGGAATTGTAGCTAAATATTGGAAAGTAGGACTTAGAAGGGGATTTTTCCTTGAAAAAATTTGTAAACTCTTTTGCTTGTAAGAGGAACTACTTCGTTTTACAGTCAGAAAGTGCAACTTTTGCCTGCTGGAGAGAGAGAAATGTGGAATGTATCAATGCGACTAAATGAATAAGGTTGAAGAGGAACTATTTCGTTTTCAGCTGTGTTTCATTTACTGTGAGAGTATTTAACTTCCTAAACCTATGTTCTTGTTGAATGTTCTTCAGTATCTTTCGGGATGTTTTCCACTGTGAGTAATAAATGTTGTTCATAAAATAATCGGCTATCTGGTTGTTTAAATATCTGTAATTGTTCGTGTGTCTTGAAAGAAGTGTCAGCTAACTGTAACTCTTCATAATGCATGTACACAATGTATTACTCACTTACAAATGACAATCCTACTCCCTAGGGATAGTATAGGTAGTTAGTTTATTTTCTTGTTGTATGTGATTTAGATGCTAGTGAGTCTAAGACGAGAGGTAAGAACCTGCGCATCACATTGTGACCGCTCCTTGCATCTTATCACCCTGCATGGTTAATTAGGCACTTGCATATCATACATTAAGTCAAAAATACCCAAAAAACACATAGTGGACCGGGCCGCAACCGGTAAAGCCTCTATTTTTTGTTACTTTGACCTACGGTAGCCGGACCGCAAACCGGACGGATTCCCTATACCAAACAGTCAACGGGCTAGTTGGGAACGTTGATTGGGGAGAATCCCTTACTGTTGTTGCCTGCGAATTTCGGGGCCTCAAAACTAACATATAACATTAAAGAAATAATTATGAATACATTATAAAACGTAATTATAGTAACAATAAAAAATTTCCACAATAAACAATAGTTCATGAAAAATGGGAATGGAACTTTAATTCATGCTTTGAATTCTTCATATATATTTTCACCTTAACATTTTGAATTTGTTAAATTACTATTTACCATCCATAACATTTGACATTCTCTCCTCTTTCCTATTTATTTTACTTTATCATAATAAAAATATATTTATTATGATAACTGATTTCTCCTTTTTTAGATGAAATGGAAAACTATGAGTTGTTGGGAAACATCGATATGTCGCCCTTCATCGAAGTAAAAGTTTCATTATGGAATCAGATGATGACATGATAAAAAAACTCAGATACTAATCCTACGACCTTTAGTCATATGGGAATGGGGTATAAAAGTAGTGAAATGAACGTCAATGGTGGAAATACCAACACCTCTGATCTTATCTACAAATTGTTAGTATAGTTATAAAATGCATCAAGGTGTTCTTTCCCCCTGATCCTCTTCTCCTCATTGAATTTGGGTATAAAACTTAAGTAGTTATCAGGTAAGGGGTTCAATTTTTGTGATAAGGCTAAAATATCATGCTGGGACACCACCTAGGGAAATATTCTTAGCTAATTAGGTTGGTTGGGAATGGAATTCCCTCCTCCTTCTCTAACCATTAAGTGTTGTATGATTCTAGTATTTTCTCTTCAGTGATCTTAGGGATTTTATTTCCAAGCAATGGACTATGGGATCTATAATTTGTCTCAGGGAATTTAAGTGGAGATACCTATAAATCAACAAGAGGTATTGCAGGAATACCTAAAGGGGGTATAGGTACCCTTTTGGGTATGATATGCATGGTCAAGGTTCAAGAATTAAGAATTAGGATAAGGCTCTCCAGGATTGGTATTACCAAAGGAATATGGAGCTTCTATTTCACATTTATTACTCTAGGAAATAACAATTTGAAGACCTTATAAGAAAGGAGTATCAAGGGATTCGAGGTTATTTTTGGTATTTCTCTTTTTAGATGCTAGTTTTAATCAATCAAGGTGAAAAATATACAACCACACTATGAATTCTTGTTGTTCTCCTTCAAAAAAAGTGCTCAAATTTTTTGTTCTACCAAGGTAAATATTTATTTGTTACTCCATCCTCGATAATGGTGCCAAAAGATGTTTTCACTGTGGAGACACACTAGGTTGTATAATAGTGGAGTTCCTAGGAACATCTAAAATAAAACTAATTGAAATATGTATTTGTTTTAATTTATTTTTATAATACTTGGGTTTTGTTAGATATATATATTTCACTTGCTATCAATTGATTCCAAGATGATAGAGTTACTACGAAAATATATCTTCACCATTGGGAGGGGTTGTTAATGTATATAATGACATACAATTTTATAAGGGTGGTAGGAGTAAGAATTAAAGGAACATTAGTAATAATGTGTTAGGTTCTCATTGAGAATGAATCTAAAAAATTATAAGAAAAGGAATACATACTAGAGTATTAAATACTTCTAGAAGTTTGACATGTAATAAATTAATATTTAAGCATATGCTTTGGCAACATGAAATATATTTATCTACAATTACGAATACTTCATTAATAACAAATATCTATATATCACAACAAAGAATGGACAGACTGGTAGAATTGATTTCAATCATTCCATCATATAAAAGAAACATTTTAGACACATGATAGAGATAAATACATTGCTCATAGGATTTGTATTAATGCATATCTCAATTTACAATAGGAAAATATGTATTGAAAACAAACAAGGTTACATGCACATAATAGGTGTACATACTTAATATACAAAAAGGTATGAATCCACTGGTGTTGGCCTTTGATGTAGATGGTCCTTTTCTCTGGATTTATTTCTACATGAAGGAATATAGAGACTATTTCTTATAATTATTTGTAGCCTTATATGAGTCTTTAACCCTTCCCTTTATAATATAATATAGGGTTAGGGTTTTGGTATCTTCTTTATTTCTTTCTTACTGCTAGTTTTGTGAATACCAATGGTTTATGCACCCAAATGTTTTTACTTGTATCTCCTTCAAAATTTTATTAAAAAGTTGTTCCAAAATTGTCTCTTCAACTGCTAAAAACTGAAAACTTCCTTTTCATAATTTTATTCCAAAATTGTAGTTTCACTACCCCCTCACTTACGCTTCCTATGCTACTGCCTGGTTCTAGGGGCGTCCTATGGTACCTTCCTTTTAACTTGATATTTTTGTGGTGGTTTCTGTGAAGTTGATGCCTAATGTTGATTTTGTGGATTATTGAGAGGTGGAGCATGACCCAAAGTTTTATAATCCTTCAAAATGACCGCATCTAGGTTTCTACACTCCCTTCCCACTGGATTTCATTATTCCTTTATTGTTCTTAAATAAATATCCATGTTAGTATACAACCCATATTTAGGATGATCCAACTCCTTAAAAATGTAGTTCAAAATATACAAGATTTCATGATCCATGGAGAACAACTTTGAAAATTTTCTACTAGTGATGATACCCTCCATTTGATCAATTTAATAATCAAATCCTTTCTTTAGGATCACTTCATGATGTTGAATCCATTCATATAAATCTCCATTTCCATCAAAGATGGATGGAATTCCCTTCTTAATGATCATCTATAGTATATTCTTGACTTCCTTGACATGTGACACCATGCATGCTCCCTTTTGGTTGTTACTACTTGGATCAACCTTTTATTTACAAAAAATTTGTTGACTTTAGTCACTGTAGCATTATTATATAATATTTCCAATTCTTCCAAGTCTTGTTTTGTAGCAATATTTAAGTATATCAACATGACTTGAGTTCTAGATGGATTCTGTTTGAGCTCTTTAATCATACGCTCAACTTCTACTCTTACCTGAGATAGTTCAGTCTCCTCTTAGAGGAGGTGCATGTGTCACCAGTTTGTAGTAACTATATTAGTGGAATTATTCCATAGTAAGCACCTATCATCCTTTGTTTTTGGCTTACATATGGATAATTGTTGTAGGTCTTTCTATTGGTGTTCCCAACTAGTCACCATTTCATTCACATCTACAATCATAGTATCTTGTTCATGAACAGACTCTCTCAAGGTTTCTATGTCCTTTACCCTTTAGGAGAGGAGGGAATTTAGTATTTTTACTTTATCCTCCCCCATAGTAATTCCTTGAACTTCCCCTACCAACGGCTCTAGAGTTGGGAAAACAAGGGGTGTAGAATTAGTAGATTTTCCTTTAGAGGTAATTCCTTTCTCTAGGATTCCAATTTTTACTCCTTTTAGTTAAATACGATGATCAACACCATACATGTTCTTTTACAACTCCTCTTTTTTGTTCTTATCTTATGAAATATCCCATGTTTGCATAGGATTTTCAATTTTTTCTTCAATGACAGTCTCTTTTTTTCTTGTCTTCAACATTTGTATGTCTTGATTAACATCATGAAGCTTGGAGGATAGTTCAATCACCTTCTATTCAAAGTAATTGATCTTGGAATTTATATATATGGTGACAATTCTTCTTAAATCAATTGCCTCTTCACCTTCAATAAATTATCTTGCAACTACTTTATGGATTCATGAGTTTTGGTCACATCCCTATGTCACACCTTAGTGACCTACCTTTGAAGACTCAATTTGACCTTGAAATACATCTAGTAAACATTAATATCAATGTAAGTGGCTTTATAATCAACCTTTGATTGAATCTCTCTCTTCTCAATTTCTAACATAGCCATATTTAATACTCCCATATGATAATCGATAGCACTCGAAAATCTAGTAGGAGGGATATTTACCATTACCTCCTTTTCCGTCTCCATTGTCTCCCTCTTTCTCTTTGTGGCCATGTATTTGAATGTAGACTTCAATGATAAGGGATTTTTTTCTGTTGATGAGCTGGGAGTAGTCTCCCTTAAGAAGGGAGTGTCTACAAGTGTTATTTTACTGATATGGATTGAAACTATGGCCCCCCTTGATCTGAAGCTGCTGGAAGGCTCACTTGTCATGATGAGAGTTGAACCTACATAAACCATAAGGTCCTTTTCGAAGTATTCATGTTTGGTCATTTCCCTTTTTGTTACTGGATAAATCTACTCAAGCAGACTCAAGCCATATCTCCCTAGTCCAAGTGGATCTAGAACAAATCAAGTACTAAATACAATCTACTTTCCTAGATCAAATAGAAATGCAAGTTAACAGATAGATCACTTACCTAAGGTATGCAAATCCTCTTACTATTTGTTCATCCAAGCTCCAAATCCTTCATATCTTGAGCTACAAAAACATGTACAACATATGGAAACAAGCAAACAGTACAAGCATATCTAGATATGAATTGATCTAAGCTAACAGTTAAGGAAGAAAGCTCTAAAAATCATTAACAAAACAACATTTATTGAAAGAGTTTTTTATTACTGTAATCAAGGAGTTACATAGAATTACATAGTTAAGGAATGTCGCAACCTGGCCTTAACACTGCAACCTTCCACCCAACAATCCAATAAAATCCTACAAAGGATTATAGTATGTCTCCCAAAGGATGAGATTTTTCCTCCCAAAGGATGATAGAAATCACCTAGAAATTCCACCAGCATAAGAGTACCATAGTCCTTCCTTCCTTCACAATGGAGAGAGGGTTCAATTTATAAGTCTAAAGGGATAGGAGGTTGAATATTAGGAGGATAGGTCTAAGGGATCCTCCCATTAGGTTAGGGAAATGAATGCCACCTCACCTAGAATAAAGGGATGATCCTCCACCTCGTCCACCTTCGATAAGGGCCTCAAAGATTCCAATTTTTCCCTCTAAACACCCCTGGTGCACCTTGCTGTAGGAGACAGAGCACCAGAGAGGGGTTGGCACACCTAGCATGAGGGGAAAGAGTTCCGGTGGAGCTCCTTGAAAAGGAAGAAAGAGTTCCATCAAGGGGCTGGTGCACCTTTCCATAGGAGGAAGAGCGCCATCCTTCCTAGGGTGGGAAAAAAGGGTAGGAACAACCTCATATTCAATCAAATTTACCTAGGGAAACTTTAGGGATTAGGGACAAGGTTGACACATAGATCAAGATGACAAGATTTCAGTGTAACATAATCCCCCCCAAAGCATGAATTTAGAGGAATGCGATATGTGAATGCTTCGTGAAGTGAAGAAATTGAAGGCAAGGATGTTGGATAGAAGCTGTTGCAATACAATTGACTCAAATCTCACATAACTCGTAACATGGATGCATACTAATACACTACATATCCATGGTAGTAGAGATCGAATGAACACAATCATGGCTACGATAAACAAGCGTATATAAGATCTACGATGAGATGATGAAACAACCAATACTAATACAAAGTGGATAAGTGTAATATGACTAAAACAAACTCCATCACAACTTGGGTGAGGTATTGATAAAACCAGGGTCTTCAAGCCGAACCCACAACGATACAAATATAACCATGTGATTACAATGTCTTAATGTCGAACATGGTAGAAACCACTTGATTACTAGTCATTAATATAAAATGTTAAAACGAGGGAAATAACCATTGATGTCAATGATTCCCAAGGTATATAAGTACATTCCACCAAGTGTGAATAAAATACTTGAAGTCGAACACTCGGTAGAATCTTTCAAATAGAGGTCATTGATGGAAACCTACTATTGAAAGCGAGGAAACCTGCCATTGAGGCATACATGCTTCAAGGTACTTGTCTTGGTTTGTAAGTCTAATTCCTAGATGATGTGTTGAAGTTGATAGGAATAGACTCATCGAAGGAGGGCCATGATGCATCCCCCATAATAGACATGAAACATGATCATAGATGTTTTAGATAAAAATAGACAACAAAGTGATGTACAAGACTAACTCAGGGATGACCAACATGATAGAAGGTAAACTGATTGTAGACAGTGAAGACCAAATCTCTATTGAACATGGGCATGGCATTACTTGGTAGTATTGACCTTGATGAGATTGATACCCATAGCCCAATGGAAACTAATGGTGGGAGTATTCTTGCACAACTCAAATGAGAAAGAATACCCAAGGGATCAACAGGAATTGAAGACAAATAGATTAACCAAGTGTTATACATATGCAGATGAGTGCCATGTTCAAGAGTGATCATGTACTTCCATAAATACAACGAAACAAAAACTCTTTCATTAATTTCCCCATCATGAAGGATGAGTACCTCTTTTCATTTTTATGAGTTCAAAGAGGGTAACAAACACTCGTTATAGCTCATCAAGTGATGAGTCCATTCTCACATGTTTTATGAACCTAATAAAGGAGGGGTTCATTCCTAGAAAGGTTTCTTCATCGTTTGATTTTATGAGTCCGATGAAAGAAAACTCATTTGTCATTTCACATTTAGAGAGTTTGAAATGACCAAGAATACTCCAGAGTGTACTTTTTCATAGATTTAGTCCCTGAGGCTCGAAAAAGTATAAAATGATGCCTACGTGAACTCTTCCAGTAATGATTGGCTGGAGTTACCTTTTTCATAAGTAGTGCCTATTGAGGACAGTGCTTTCACATCACATCCAAGTAGAGACAGATAATATGCATACACACAGCCAACAAGACAATATTGGATCGAACGTTCAACCACTTTATTTCTTTAGCGGTCATATATTTATGCAATATACAGATAGTTGGAGCGGTTGCACCAGCTCCTACCATCCACTAGTTAAGGTTTAACAATGACCATTAAGATCCTAAAGGGTCCTCTCAACATCTCCCCCACAAACAAAAAATTTCTTTGTCTCGAAGAGAACAAAGAAATATGCATCAACATCCTGGGTCTCTGCTCCTACCAAAGTAGTCCTTATTATGCATCGACCATACATACCAATATGCATAGGTAAGTCAGTTACAACAACCGCTAGCTTGATATGAAGAAACACATGTAGACAGATCTACTGTGACTCATTACTCTTCAGCCTCCATCTTCAATCTGGTAGTACACCATCGAAGTATCACCCTCTCACAATGGTGGTCGAATTTCCTCTTCTGCAACGAGGTATTTTGGTTTAAAGCCTCACCTTGGCTCATCTGGATGGCACTCATCTCCATCAGCTCAGGCATGAGGGGTATTTTGGCTCTTCAACATTCCACACCATTTCTCTACCTTCTGGATTTTTGAGGTCACAACCCACGAACAATTTCAAGATTACGATACTATGGGGCTTATTCACTTTGAGTGTCATTTGAATCATTGTCTAAAATATTTTTCTATGTGGTATAAGATTTCCACTGCTTGAATGTTCTCAATGTCGTATGCTACCGTGAATTTGAATGATGTCAAGAAGTTAAAATATGTATGCTCGATTGTTGATCATGGTTGATGCCAAATACTTGTAATTCGACTGACTTATCATGGCATGAATTACAATGGTCGGCAAGAGGCCAAATTTATTACAAAATGAGAGGAGAGTGCCTGCCTTAATAAGACCCACGTTTAACCTCCGCTTGACTTTGAAAATTTTAAAGCGGAGCCACTAATGGCTATACATGACTCAATCAACTCAATTTATAAACTCGACAACTCCAACCATATCAACCACAAAGATTTTACATTGAGATATTCATCAACAAGAATTAATCCAAACAAAATTTAGGAATGAAAACTTACGCCTCGACTAGATTATGGAGACGACCAAAATACAATATTGAATTTAGAAGTACATTTACCAAAACATTTACAATAATAGACATGGACTACATTGGTCGATCTGAATGGTAAAATACTATTTGAATGTCGCTCATTGTCTATCTTCCATAATGATGAACACTACATATAGTACACAATATGCACAATAGTCGTGGTTGATGATGCAATTTTAAGAATGCGTCAAAAGTTTCAATGGAATGAAATTTTGAGGTCTTCACCAGCATATCTAAAATAATTCTGCACTCTTTAATAACAACAAACAAATATGCTAATATCCAATTACTGTTCATTGTAATCCATGGTTGATAGACTATTCATTGCAGTTTCTAGCTAGCAGTTTTCCTCGTCAGTGTGCATCTAGAGTTTCAATAATAAAGTGTTATATATTTGGTCGATGGCTACAGGTAAATAAAGTGCATGGATTCTTACTCTCTTGAAGGTCAAAAACTATTGCCAATCTTGATCTGTTGAGGAGCATTGTCAACTAATGCCTGCACAGTAGGATGCACTCTTGGTTGGTCTGCATAGTCGGTTTCACTCTTAGTCGACAGAATGCAGTTTAATTCTGGGCAGTTGCTTCCTCAACTAGAGTGGTCGACAATCAATCGGCAGGTCTACCATTTTTATTAACATATGTTAATATTCAATGACTACTGGTCCATATTTTCATCATTCGCTTGTGAAGTATGTCCATCTAACCAAGGCTTGCATTCTTCCAACTCTCGTTCTCTTCCAGGTCCAAATCGCCTCCATCTACTGCTGCTTTTGCCTAGACCAGAAAGAGGAGGAAACAACGCCAATGTTGAAGATCGAATGTTAAACCATTTTATTTCTTTAGCGATCATATATTTATACAATATAAAGATAGTTGGAGCAGTTTCACTAGCTCTAATTGTCCATTAGTTAAGGTTTAACAATTACCATTAAGACCCTGAAGGGTCCTCTCAATAGTGCCCCTTGGTACGAAAAAGGGGTAAACTATCACCAGGAAGACGACTCCTTAGGTCCTTTTATGAGCATGAAGAAGACAAGTTCACTCGATGATCTTTTCACATTTTAAGAGTCTGAAAAGAGCTTAAAGAGGAATCTATTAGGGTTCTTTTTTTATAATCCAATTTTAATGAGTCTGAAAAATAGTAAAAGTATACTTGACACCTCTTCATTGATATTTTAGCAAGCACGGAAAAGGTATAAAAGGCACTAAGAACCTTTTTCATGTTTGAATCCAGAGCAAGAAAAAGCGATAAAGTAAGCTAAAAACACTTTTCATGTTTTAAATCAAGCACAAAAAATGAAAAGTAATCTCAACACCATTTTATTGTTTTTAACGAGCTCAAAGATTGGTTGAAATAATGCTCATGGTATCTGTTTCATTTTTTAACGAGCTTAAAACAGAGAAAGAACTATGTTCAAAGTTTCGTTTCATGGTTTAGGGAGCTCGAAACTGAGAAAGTATGCTCAGAATGACTCCCATTGACAGGTAATTTCCCAACATGATGTCTAGTGGTTGGAACTTTCCCCATAGAAATTTCAAGTAGCTTAATTCCAATAAAAAGAGGTAGGGTACATGCCCCCCAAGATTCATTTCATCTGCTTGCACTTTTATAACTAAATTTCGGGTTATTCCTAGGAGAAGGTCCACCAGAAACAGAGGAAGAAAGAGGATCAAGTGATACAAGAAGGTTAAATGAAGGTTCAAATGTTGAGCCTTGACACAATGGAAGAATTTGTTTCATTTTTTAACAAGCTTGACATGAAGAGGGAACTCTGCTCGAGGACATCTGTTTCATTTTTTAACGAGCTTGACATGGAATAGGAACTATGCTCGCGGAGATCTGTTTCATTTTACACAAGATTGAAATAGAAAATAACTATGCTTGAGGACATCAATTTATTTTTGTAATGAGCTTGATATAGAACAGGAACTATGCTCGCAGTAATTTGTTTCATTTTTTAATGAGCTTGACACAGAAAGGGAACTTTGCTCACAAGATGTTCATGACCAACATGATGTTCATAGGTTGGTGGGTTTCCTCATTACATAAGAAGCTAATGACTTAACTCCAGTATGATGTCTAGATACTGGAGACATGCCCCCAAATATTCCTCATGAGGAAAATAAGCTATTATTTTCAAATGACTGAACTCCATCATGATTTTCAGAGGTAAGAGACACGACACATGAAGGGGAAGGAACCACAAGAACATGGAGGACATTCAAGGAAGTCTGATGACTAGGAGTCATATGATGATCATGTTTAATAAAGGAAATATGGTTAATGGTCACAATATTCCCATCATAGGGAAAATATATCACTCAAAATAGTGTGGATACTACAACTTTCATGGCATAAACATAATCATGCCCAAGGACCCAATTAAAATCTAAGGGACCTTGGACTACCATAACATCGATACAGACAATTTTCCCTCCTAAAGTGATAGGAAAATGAGGAAGGATACCTAAAGGCATCATAGGTATTCGATTAAAATATAGTATATGATCGATGGTTGGCACAAATGGAGGAGAACCTATGGATTTCCAGGCAGTAGAGGATAGAATACTAACATAAGTCACTTCGTCAACAATAGTGCGGAGGATACTCTCAGCGGTAATACACACATATATCTAGAAATGAACACTCAAATGAAGACAAGATTATGTTAGATTACTCCAGTCAAAGGAAATAACCTCAATACTTGGATAGGATTCTGTCGAAAGAAAACAAATTTCCTCTTGCATAGAACAACCAGAACTAACTACGAAAACTTCGACAAGTTTCAGTTCACTCTCAATTGGAAGAGAGGGATAAGAAAAAGACTGTGTCGAAGAGACTATTTCAATCTTAACACTCTCTGATGAAAGAGTGGGATTGGGTGGAAATGAAATTGACTTGACTGCTTGAACATCACTCTCGAAAGGAAGAGTGGGATGGACTATCTATTCTGCACTCTCTAAATAGAGTGTGGGACCGACAGAAGATGAAACTAGATCGACCACTTGGTCAATCGATTGGATGTCGTGGGGAAAGTTATGATAACCTGTTGGAAGTCATCACTGAGGGACAATAAAATTTTCCAACAAAGTTGAAGCTTCATCCATACGAGGAAAATGGTAAGTGTGGTGCATATATTTACATAATAAGCAAGGATATCTAACCTTTCCTTTCCAAATCTTAACCACCGAGTCACTGGTTGACGGGGCATAATCAGCATAAACATCAAAGGCTGATGACATGGGGTGTTGAGAATTCTTAGATGACACTTATAAAACCTAGAACAGACCATGACAATCTTTCAAAATATGGTCACCCTTGCAAAGTATACAAGGGGATTTAGGCTTACGAGGTGTTTTTTTGGGAAACTAAACACTCTCAGCATTGCGATCAGTGGCTGATGGGTTTCCAACATGGTGATCAGAGGTTGGATATGTGACCTTATTCTTAGTGTTCTTCTCCTTATCCTTCCTTTTAGTGTTCTTCTTACCTTCCCATTTACTAGCATCAGAGTTTTCAACAGGTGGATAGGAAGAAAGGGAAGTTGATTCAACATTCAAGGAAGAAGGAGAAGGATTAACATGGGGTCGATGCTCATGCAGTGAAGGAACATTATCCAACACAAAAGGTACATTTGGTATAACAGGATTGGAGAATAACAATATCGAAAATCCTATAGTCAATTTGGTAAGACTCAAAGTGGCCATAAAGGGAGGACCAACATCTCCACAAGGGGGAGAAACAAAATACATACCCTGAAAATGGGCCTCTTGGCTGGTGGTCCTAGGAGAGTCTCCCATATCTAAACTCTCTAAAAGTGTCTAAAGTACCTCACAAATAAAACACTACTCAAGTCTAAAATCAACAAGCAAACTATATGAATATGCGTGGATGAAAATTCAGGATCCTGATAGGATTATCAAGGCGCCAAAACTCTCTATATACTGCAGGATCCAACAGTAAAACATGACAAGGAGTATTGGGACCATACCCTTTCCTGAATACCCGATTACCTGGATGGAATGTGCATAGTAATCTCCCTGAGTGTTTTTCTCAGTGTATTGTGATGCCAAGATGACCAAAATGTTAACTCAGTTGGTCACAAGAATACTAGAAGGGTCTCCCGATATACTCTAGGTACGGGGGAGCTCAAATACGTAGTGGTGCTTTCTAATGCACAACCACTCGACATGATCCTTCTGATATACTACTAAGTATGTGAATTACTTTTCTATATACCCAAAGGTACTTGAAAATCCATTTGATATACTAGTTGGTATGTGGATGAACTACAAGCCCTCGGGAGGTAGTACAAGAAAATAACGATAAATGCCACGCTTAAAGATGCTGTAACACATCTCTAACTTACACATATTTACTAAATTATTTTAATCCTAACCTAGCGTTAATTTTATCTTATGCGGTTAGGTGGATGAGGTGTAGAAAGGAAATATAAAAAGAATGCAAATCCTAGATACATGACGATGCACATTTCTCTTTCGATGAAAGCTACCTAAGGTAGGGAAAGACCTTTCTTTTCAAACCAACATGAACATGAACAGTAAAGAAACAAATAATTCCTTCCTAGAGTGCAACAACTCTAACTTTCTGCAATAATAGCCCAAAAAGTGCAATGAAACCAAAGATGCGGTGAATCCTAACAATGTATAAAACAAAGTAGTGAAGCACTTTTATTTTTCAAAAGCATGTATCAAATTGAAACTTGATAACTAAATGATTTTTAGATCTACAAATAGCAAATGAAAGAATATCTACAACACTTTGTTGCAGCTGCAACTGTTTTCCCCAAATTTTTAAAATTTTGGACCCTCCTTGTTGATTTTATCTTGCCTGGTTTTATTTGGTTTCCCAAACTTGGTTGTTCTTCTGCTACAATTTTGAATATTTAAGTTTGATTCAAGGTTAACTATTTTCTTTCATTTCGAAAGTTGGTTGATTTAAAATGTCTTTGTCCAGCTAAAGCTTTCGACTTTGGAACTTTAAGTTTTGATGTGTAGAGGTTTTTATTTATCAATGTCGAAAGTCATTTGAACAGTAAATCGGGGCCGTAGTTCTCTATGTAGCCACTGTTACAGAAGCTAAAAAGATGAATGACCTTATGGATAGTCTTGAGTTTCACCGATTCCTTGGTTTTATTGATCAATTTTTTACCTTGCGATGTTTTGTTTTAGCACTATCGGAAGTCGGTTGAAGTTTGATTCTGAACTTTAGTTATCTACGCAGCCGCCATTGCGGAAGCCAACTAATGAACATTCCGATAGATTAGTGCTTATCCTCACTGATCGCTGGTGATTTATGTTGACTGCGGAACCTTTAGTCTATCTACTTTCCATCGTTACGGCTGCATACTGAACTATTATTCCGACGTATTATAGTTAGTCCTTCTGCTCATCGTTGTCGTGGTTTTAGTGGATAATGTTTTCGATCCTCGATACATATACAATAGCTTTTAATGCTTTGTTTCATTAAGGTTTTATTTGATCATGGAAGTTGCAGTCTGATGGTCTTCTACTGTTGTGGCTCTTCAGTGAACTGATCATCCAATGTTATAGTACTTCCGCCCGTGGAAGTGGATTATCTTCCCGATGCTTAGTATTTATTACTTCTGACTGTCGGTAGGGTTTTATCATTGTTTTTGTTGTTATGTTACTCTATTTTATGGGATGGATGAGTTTTCCCACGGGTGTTGGTCGAGTTGAGGCTTCTGAAATGAAGAGCGTAGTTTGGGGGTTTGGTGTTTTGAGGAGTGGTGGTTACTTTGTCATTTTTCATGCTTTCATCGGAGGTTGTCGAATTGGCCCAGATGCGGCCTGGATTGAGATAGAAGTCTATTTTTTGGACTTGTGTTTTTAGTTCAAATAGAGGATTTAGAGGATTTTCAGGCCCAGCTTACAGGACTCTCTTTACCTTATCTTTTCATGCTTTAAATTTGTTTATAGTTCATTTTACATAATGCATGTATTGATACAATTTGTGTTACTTTGTCAAACGCTAAGTGATCTAAGGACTGGTTATTCATGACAGGGTGATTGTTGCTGTAGAGAAGACATGTCTAGAAGACAAAGCAGAAGAAAGGAGCCAGCAAGGAAGGAAGAGAAAGAAAATGCAGAAGCATATCTGAGGAAAGAAAAGAAGAAAGTCAGGTCTAAGCTCAACAGGATCTAGCAAGGGACCATTGGATTACTGAGCATAATTAATAGAAGCAAAGGACTAAGCTTGGAAAAGCCTCATCAGTTACCAAGCTAGTCCCTTTTCATAAAATTTCTTTTAAATCTTAAATCTGAAATGTAACGTTTGTATGAATCATGAGCACTCACAAAAGGACAAAATTGTGAGATTAAAATGGTTGGGGGAGTCCAAAGATCACCAAGGGGCAGCCCAAGAGTTTTGCTTGTAGTATAAGTATAGGAGAGTTAGATAGTAGAGAGGACTTTTTCCTAGATATATTTGTGAGAGTATAAAGTAAGAATAACTATTTCCTTTTGCATAAAGAAATTACAAGTTTCCTATTGGAGAAAGCTTTGTGGAAGGTTTCAAATGCTGTGCAATGGATTTGTTGAATGTGAACTATTTCATTTTCAGCTGTTATCCATTAACTGTGAGACTGTTCTAACTCTTTGAACCTATGTTCTTGTTATGAATGTGCTCTAGTTTATACTATGAAATTTCCACTATGAGTAATGAAATGAATGCTGTTCATAAACAATTAGCTATTTGGTTGTTCATATATATATAAATGTTTATGTGTTGTGAAAGGAGTAACAACTATTTTTTATTTTTCTCAATGCATGCACAAAATACATTACTCATTGATAAATGATAATCTTTCTCCCCAGGGATAAGTTAGATAGTTAGTTTTAGTTTTTCTTGCTGTGTGTGGTTTACATGCGAGAGAGTTAAGATGAGAGGTAAGAACCTGCGCATCACATTATGACCGCTCCTCATATTCTCTATCAATCTACATTATTAGATAGGCACTTGCATCTTATAATCTAATATAAAAAACTAAAACATACACGGTGGACCGAGCCGCAACCGGTAAAACCCTTTATTTTTGTTAATTGACCTACGGTAGCCGGACCATAAACCGGACAGATTCCCCATACCAAACAGTAACGGGCTAGTTGGGAACGTTTACTGGGGAGAATACCTAACTATTGTTACCTACGATTTTCCAGGCCTCAACAGTTTTTGGCGCTAGAAGGAGGGCAACCAGTGCATGGCTAGCCGAGGAAACTTATTTTCTCGAGATTATTCCATCGGTGATAGTTCTGAAAGTAGTCTGTTTCCCAATCCAATTCCTGAAGAGAAGGGTACAGAGCATCTATATTCTGTCAATAACGAAGTAGTTAATGATCTGAGAAGACATACTAGGGCATATGTGAAGAAGATTGGAGGACTACCAATTATTCTTTTCTTGCCCAAAATATAATATAAGAAGAAAGACCGTCCTATATTGGAAGACGCAGTGTTGGTTGGAGATTATGAAGAACTAGTAGAAACAGCCTTACAGGAAGTTGTTCAACCTTTGAATCAAGTGGGCCCAGATACACCTTACTGTTCACCTATTGATACCCCTATTCACTCACCACCACATTCTCCACCCAGACTCATGGCAAACATGAATGAAAATCAGCCACCCAACCCACCAAATCCACCACTTGCTTGGAGGGCTAGGTCACCTTTAAACCTGGCAGCCACTTTACATGACTTACCTCAGGCTTTTGAGAAAATGTTTCCCAAGTTCAACCCAAGTGAAAAGTGTTTAGTAGATGATCATTTGCAAATATTTTACTTGGCTATAGAAGGACTAAGGGTTGGAGAACATGAAGATGTAGTCTACATATTGTTTCCACATACCCTAAAAGGAGCAGCAGCCTCATGGTATTTTGCTTTGCCTACAAACTCAATCATAGACTGGGATACCTTTGAAAGAATATTTAGAAGTAAGTATGCAGTCCAAAAAACTCTCATGCAGCATTAATGAAAGGGTTGTGTGCTTTAAAGAAAGAAAGAAAAGAAAAAGTGCATCGTTTCACCCAAAGGTTTGCTGCTTATCTTAAGAATTTCTCTACAACTGATAAACCATCTAATAAGGTTCTGATCGAATACTATACTTATAATTTAGGGCCTAACTTGGCTATGTTTTCCAAGATTCAAGTCAAACCTACGTTGTTAGAAACTTATGAAGAAGCCGAGAGAGTAGAAGCTGAAAAAGAGAGCATAGAATATTATCCTGAGCAGCCAGGAGAAAAAACTTTTGGTAAGAAAGCCTTATTATTTACTAAGCCTAAGGAGGAGCAGTCACATGACTTTGAAGGAATGTTGAAAATGATGTAGAAAATATCTAACAGAGTGATAGATCTGGAAAAAGAAAAGGAGGCCCATAAAGCTTTTAAGCCTTACTATAAAAAGAGAGAAGACAACAATCAATCTAAACCTCCTCCACATAGTCTTGCATCAATGAACTTAATAGAGGTAGGGATGGATAATTTTTGCACCTTTCATTAGTAGCCTCATTCTGAAAAAAAATTCCCTTAATGGACCAATTCGATGACATTAGTAATGAATCGACTATTGGACTCTAAACTAACAGAAGTTGATGATGAGGAGGAAAAGGAAAATAAATCCACATAAAAACAAGAGGATGATGCTCTGGTTTTATGGGACCATGTCTCACTTTTCGATACAGAAGAAGAAGGTTATCTGCGACAGAAGGATATATCGGAAACAAATGTGACAACAAGAAGTCAAGGTTTGATAAAAGAGGACAGATCAATACTCCTGAAAATCAAGAGACTTCAAAAGAATGTAAAGACAATTTAGAAGAGCACCACAACTGATAAGATACCTGAATTCACCATTACGAGTCAAAATACAAAGCAAATCAACATGCCTGTTAAGCCCATTGAGGAGAAGACTGATGATGTAAAAAAGAATCTCAAAGAACATAAGATGAAGTATGATATTGTGGAAGATATTAAGAGGGCTAAGGCAAATATCTCATTGTTTGAAATGTGCATTATACCTTAGCAGAAAGAGAGATTGTTAAAGGAACTTGAAATACCTGAGGAAAAGCTTCCCACTAGCAATCAACCTAAAGAAGAAGAAATTGGTGAAGCAAGTGTGGGAGCTAAGCCTAAATACAAAACCCCACCATTTCTATTAACTTCTGAAATTTTCAACCATAACGTGCACAACTGTTTAGTAGACTAAGGGGCATCAGTCAATGTTATGCCACTTTCAGTCTGCAAAAAGATAAATGGACAGCCTAAACCATCTACCTGGTAGGTTATTCAGTTAGACAGAACAAATGTTAAGGTAATTGGAGAAATGGAGGATGTTCTGATTCAATTATCTTCAAATGAAAAGGTATGACAGTTCATCGATATTGTAGTAGCAGACATACCTGAGGCATATGGACTTGTTTTGAGTCAGGATTGGTCAGCAAAGCTAAATGGATATTTTGCATCAGATTGGTCACATTTGTGGTTGCCTTATAAGGGAAGTCCCAATCAAATAAAAGTATTAAGAGAGCCCCATATGAAGTACAATGTTACTCAGTTGGAGGGTAAGAATGAACCAGTGAATTCTGTATTGGGAAATTACTTTATTGAGCTTGAATCGGGAAATTACCAAGCAGAAGAAGCCAGTGGTACATCAAACACACAGCCCAATCTCCTTCGATTTTCATGGGCTGATGAATTTGACTATAAAATAGTAGACTTAGTTTCAAATGTAGTTGTTGATTCAAGTACAATAGAAGTAGATAATTTTTGGACACTTTTCTCTGATGGATCTAAAACATTGGAAGGATCAGGAGCTAGCTGTGTCTTGATCGATCCAAAGAAAAATAAACATTTTCTTTCATGTAGATTAGAGTTTGAATGTACCAATAACACAGTCAAATATGAAGCATTAGTTCAGGGACTAAGAAAAACAATTGAATTAAAAGTAGAAAATATGAAAGTATATGGGGATTTTGAAATAATTGTAAAGCAAATTCGAAAACAGATACATTGCATCTCAGCTCATTTAAAAGCTTATCAGAATGAAGTGTGGGATTTGCTGACAATTTTTTTTGCATTTAATATTGTATCCCATTAGAGGAAATTTGAGGTCTAAAATGGGCCTCCTAAGGAAAATAATAAAATAATAGTTATTAATTTTGGAGGAAGAATGAAAAAAACTATTTTTTTGTTTGTATTTTCGACATATCTCCTTGTGTTTTTACTCAAATTCCGAGTGGGAGAGCTCGTTGGATGCATAATTTAATTCTGCATCCAACAAGTACCCACGCTGCGTACTTTTGATGGACCCTGCTACCCAAAAAATAAGAAATGCCTGAAAAAATGTGATGATGATGTCATCATCATGTTTTTCAGGCATTTCTTGTTTTTTGGGTAGCGGGGTCTGTCAAAAGTATGCAGTGTGGGTACTCGTTGGATGCGGAATTAAATTCCACATCCAAGGAGCTCTCCTGCTCAGAATTTGAGTAAAAACAAAGGGATATATATCGAAAATACGAACAAAAAAAGTAGTTTTCTTTTATGACAAATATGTCAATTCAACCATTATGGTTGACTCATTTTATTGAAATTCTATTGGTTCTTGAATTCCAACTCACAAAATTTATTGTTGACGCATTTTCTTATAAGGCCCATTTTAGACCCCAAATTTCCTCTAATGATTCCTAGACTTAAGAATGCAGCAGCTGACTTGTTAGCTACCTCAATTGCAAGGCTTGTACCTACAAATAACCAGTGTTCTATTGAATTACTTTTCAGGCCTTCAGTTCCAGACATGATTACTAATCTACGATTTTTTGATGATGATCAACAAATCTTGGAATGTTTGATGGATGATGAAACTTTCAAAGGGGCAATTATCGATGACGAAGAACACCAGGCTGAGTTAAAATTTGACAACTTCATTCCTAAAGGGGTTAGGAACTTAGATCGAATGTTTGATTTAAAAAGAAAATTCAGAAGACTTGCAATTGTCAAGGCTCATAGCTCGTCTTTGCAATTCGAGCTGATAAATTTGGGAACTGAAGTTAAACCCAAATATGTAAATTTGGGAAAGTGTTGTTCCCTGGGATAAGAAATAAGTTCATTAGTTTGTTCAAATAGTACAAAGATGTATTTTCCTGGACATATGAAGAGCTTAAAACATATGACCCCAATATTATGCAACACATCATTCCTATTAGATCCGGAGTCAAGCCTTATCAGCAACCTTTGAGGAAGATGCATAAAAAATTGGAGCCTTTAATTCAGAGCGAAGTGAAAATATTATTGGATGCCAAAATTATATATAAAGTTAGACACTCATAATGGGTTTCAAATTTAGTACCAGTAAGGAAGAAATATGGAGAAATCAGGTTATGTGTGGATTTCAGAAACCTAAATCATGCTTCAAACAGAGACAACTATCCAGTCCCACCCATGGAACATTTATTGCAGATGGTTTTGGGTTCTGAGTTATTTTCGTTATTAGATGGATTCTCTGGCTACAATCAAGTGTTAGTAGCTAAAGAAGACAGACTTAAAACTACCTTCAGAACAAAATGGGTAACTTTTTCTTATAGAAGGATGCCCTTTGGACTCATTAACACTGGAGCTACTTTCCAGAGGGCTATGGATATAGATTTCCGTGGTTTAATTAGTCGTAGTGTTATAGTATATCTCGAAGACATCACGATATTTTCAAAGAAGAGAGAAGAACACACATTCCATCTAAAACAAAATTTCGAGCATTTTCAAAAATACGGTATCTCACTGAATCCAAGGAAATGTGTGTTTGTAATTATAGAAGGAAAGCTACTGGATCACGTGGTTTCTAAAAAGGGGATCTCCATAGACCCAGAAAGGATCAAAGCTATCGAACAGATCCCTTTACCCCATAACAAAAACGATATGCAATCATTCATGGGGACAATAAATTTTGTGTGAAGGTTTGTGCCAGATTTCGCTCAAATTGTTAAAATTTTGCAGCAAATGGTGAAACAAAGTGTACAATTCAAGTGGACTGATGTAGAGAAAAATTCATTTAGTAAAATAAAGACATATATTGCTCATGCACCCTCTCTCAAAAGTCCAAATTTTGAGAAAGATTTTATTTTGTACACTTTCGCATCTGACAATTCATTAGCAGCGGTGATTACTCAGAAGGAAGATGGGGGAGATGAGTACCCCATATCATTTATGAGCACCGGTCTGCAGGGGGGTGAATTGAATTACCCAGTTGTGGATAAACAAGCTTATGCAGTCTTCAAAGCGGTAAAACAATTTAGGCTGTACATACTTAAGAACCAGACGAAGGTAATAGTCCCACACCCAACTGTAAGGTTTATTTTCGTACAAAAATAATTAGGAGAAAGAAGAGGCAACTGGGTAATAGCTTTACAAGAATATGACCTTGAATTCAAACCAGCATACATAGTTAAAGGGCAAGGATTGTGCAAAATAATGGCTGAAGGTAAAAACAATGAAGAAAATGATTGGGAAAATGAAGCTGAATTACATGTGATGGATGTATGTCCTCTTTTCACAGCTCCCAATTACTGGTACCGAGACCTTGTTCATTACCTTCAGGAAGGGTTGTTGCCAGAATATTGGAATTCCAAACAGCAAAGAGCATTACGCTTTAAATCAGCTACATAACAGATCATTGATGGAATTTTATTCAGAAAGAATTATGATGGAGTCCTTCTCGGATGCTTAGAGAAAGAAGACGCAAAGAAAGACATAACAGAGTTACATGATGGGCCTGCTGGAGGTCATTTTTTCAGAGATACAATAGCCCACAAAATTTTCAGAGCTGGATATTATTGGCCCACACTGTTCAAGGATGTGCACACCCATGTCAAAAAGTGTGATATCTGCCAGAGGTGTGGGGGAAGACAAGCCAAAGCAGCAGGACCATTGAAGCCTGTGATGATAACAAAACCATTTGAGTAATGGGGAATTGATATCATTGGAGAGATAAAACCAAATTCTTCCTTGCAACACAAATACATCTTGACAGCAATTGACTACATCACTAGATGGGTCGAGGCAATTCTATTACATAAAGTGAATGAAGATGCGGTCATGGACTTCTTGCAAGATCATATTATGACTAGGTTTGGGGTTCCAATTTCCCTGGTTTTTTATAATGCTACTTATTTTTCTTCTATTAGATTAACTACTTTTTCTCATGAAAGAGGAATCAAGTTGCATTATTCTGCAAACTATTATCCACAAGGAAATGGTTTGGCAGAATCTACCAACAAGAATCTGATTAGGATCTTAAAAAAGACTGTGATAGAAAACCAAAGAAGTTGGCATTTAGCATTACCGAATGTTCTTTGGGCTGATAAGGTCACACCAAAAAATTCCTTAGGGGTGTCACCGTATACCCTTGTTTATGGAAATGAAGCCATCCTACCTCCTAACATTATGCTACCATCTTCCATAATAGCTCAAGAGTCTAGAGGCATAGATAATGAAATACTGCAAATTAGAATCTATAATATTTTGAAGGCGAAAGAGTCTAGATCTAGGGCTAAAGAACATTTTAAGCATCAATAGGAAGTAGTGAAAAGGTGGTTTGATAAACATAAAGCTAGAAAAAAGGAATTTGAAGTGGGAGACCTGGTTCTTAAGTGGGATCACCAGCATGATGAAAAGGGGAAAGACAAGAAGTTTCAACAGTTATGGGTAGGCCCTTTTCAGATTGCAGCAAAACTTGTCAGATTGCAGCAAAACTTGGCCCCTCAACCTACAAATTGCAAGATTTATAGGGGTGGGAAGAGAACTTACCAGTTAATGGTTTAGTTCTCAAACCTTATTTTTCCTGATTTTGTTTTGTTTGTACATAAATAAACTGATTTGGTTGTTTATTATTTACTTTATTTCTGTTTGTTTTAGTTAGATGTTGATTTATTCCAATAAAAGAAGCAAACTTTTGGTTGCATGGAGAGCATCAGAATTCTGGATTGACCAAAATCCTTGAGTATAAAACTGTATACTTTTGTTTTATCTGAAAAAATTTCTTCTAGTTTAGCAGTTTTCCTTAATGGCTATGAACACATTGAAGTCCTACTTAATCCTTGTAAAATAACTCAGGATCAAAAGGTTTAGAATACTATTTCAAGGCTCCATCCATCTCACATTTAAAAATGTCTTAGGGGGTGATAGAAAAAGACCCATGGAAAGGAAGCAAGCTAAATAGTATATTATATATAAATAATCCCATGCCAAGAATTGAAAGCCAAAAGGAAAATAAGAGTCAAAAATCTCCTAAGAAAGCAATATGTATCAAAACAAAGTACCGAACCATATAAGTACAAACTTGGCAAAGTTATTCTCTGTCTGTGAGCTGAAAATCAATACATCTCTCACACAAAAGGACACTATGGATAGAGGAGCCTGAATAAAAAAATTCAGAAAGCAAGGCATGCAGGAGGACTCAAAAAGGACAAAAGTGAAAAAGCACAAAAAAGGTGCAAAAATGGCATGGGAATGAGGAACAAATGAATATTTCTCTTTACCATATGTTACAATCCTGTGGTGTCCAAGCTGGAAGCTACCCAAAGAAAAAGGTAAAAAATGAAACTCATATTCCTGGCCTCAAAAGAGTTATCTTGACTTTCAACTCTTGGTTCCACTTTCCTAAAATTGGACTATCATCAATGATTAAAAGTACATACATTTTCCATTTAGGAAATCCATACATCTAGAAGAATTCAGCATGCTAGTATTTATTGTCAAAACAGTCTGTTGCTCAAAGAATAAGTTTTCCAGAGATCCGGGTTCACCAGATAGTCGCCAATTGTTGCAGCTGCAACTGTTTTCCCCAAATTTTTAAAATTTTGGACCCTCCTTGTTGATTTTATCTTGCCTAGTTTTATTTGGTTTCCCAAACTCGGTTGTTCTTCTGCTACAATTTTGAATGTTTGAGTTTGATTTGAGGTTAACTGTTTTCTTTCATTTCAGAAGTTGGTTGATTTAAAATGTCTTTGTCCAGCTAAAGCTTTTGACTTTGGAACTTTAAGTTTTGATGTATAGAGTTTTTTATTTATCAATGTCGGAAGTCATTTGAACAGTAAATCAGGGCCGTAGTTCTCTATGTAGTTGCCGTTGCTGAAGCTAAAACGATGAATGACCCGATGTATAGTCTTGACTTTCTTCGATTCCTTGGTTTTATTGATCAATTTTTTACCTTGTGATGTTTTGTTTCAGCACTATCAAAAGTCAGTTGAAGTTTGATTTAGAACTTTGGTTATCTACGCAGCCACTATTGCAGAAGACAACTAATGAACGTTCTGATGGATTAGTGCTTATCCTCGTTGATCATCGGTGATTCATGTTAACTATGGAACCTTTAGTCTGTCTGCCTCCCACTGTTGCGGCTGCGTACTGAGCTATTCTGCCGACGTATTATGGTTAGTCATTCTGCTCTTCGTTGCCCTAGTTTTAGTGGGTAATGTTTCCAATCCCTGATACATTGACAGGAGCTTTTAATGCTTTGTTTCATTGAGGTTTTATTTGATCACGGAAGCCACAGTATGATGGTCTTCCACCATTGCGGCTCTTCAGTGAACTAATCATCCGATGCTATAGTACTTCCGCCCGCTGAAGTGGATTATCTGCTCGATGCTTAGTATTTATTGCTTCCGACTGTCGGTAGGGTTTTCTCACCATTTTTGTTGTGTTGTTACTCTATTTTATGGGATGGAAGAGTTTTCCCATGGGTGTTGGTCGAGTTGAGGCTTCTGAAATGAAGAGTGCAGTTTGGTGTTTTGAGGAGTGGTGGTTACTTTGTCATTTTTCATGCTTTCATTGGAGGTTGTCAAATTGGACCAGATGTGGCCTGGATTGAGATAAAAAGTATGTTTTTCGGACTTGTGTTTTTAGTTTGGATAGTGGATTTAGAGGATTTTCAAGCCTAGCTTACAGGATTATCTTTACCTTATCTTTTCATGCTTTAAATTTGTTTATAGTTCATTTCACAAAATGCATGTATTGATACAATTTGTGTTACTTTGTCAAATGCTAAGTGATCTAAGGACTGGTTATTCATGACAGGGTGATTGCTGTTGTAGAGAAGACATGTCTAGAAGACAAAGCTGATGAAAGGAGGCAGCAAGGAAGGAAGAGAAAGAAAATGCAGAAGCATAGATGAGGAAAGAAAAGAAGAAAGTCAGGTCTAAGCTCAATAGGATCTAGCAAGGGACCAATTGATTACTGAACATAATCAATAGAAGCAGAGGCCCAGGATTGGAAAAGTTTGTTAGTTACCAAGCTAGTCCCTTTTCATAAAAAGTGATTTTAAATCTTAAATATGAAATGTAACTTTGTATGAATCATGAGCACTCACAAAAGGACAAAATTGTGAGATTAAAACGGTTGGGGGATCCTAAAGGTCACCGAGGGGCAGCCCAAGAGTTTTGCTTGTAGTATAAGTATAGGAGAGTTAGATAATAGAGAGGAATTTTTCCCAGATAGATTTGTGAGAGTATAATGTAAGAAGAACTATTTCCTTTTAAATAAATAAATTACAAGTTTCTTGTTGGAGATAGCTTTGTGGAAGGTTTCAAATGCTGTGCAATGGATTTGTTGAATGTGAACTATTTCGTTTTCAGCTGTTATCCATTAACTGTGAGATCGTTCTAACCCTTTGAACCTATGTTCTTGTTATGAATGTGCTCTAGTTTATTCTATGAAATTTCCACTATGAGTAATGAATCTTGTTCACAAACAATTAGCTATCTGGTTGTTCATATATCTATAAATGTTCATGTGTTGTGGAAGGAGTAACAACTATCTGTGATTTTTCTCAATGCATGCGCAAAATACATTACTCATTGATAAATGATAATATTTCTCCCTAGGGATAGGTTAGATAGTTAGTTTTTGTTTTTCTTGTTGTGTGTGATTTTGATGCGAGAGAGTTAAGATGAGAGGTAAGAACCTGCGCATCACATTGTGACAGCTCATCGTATTCTCTATCAATCTGCAATTTTAGATAGGCACTTCAATCTGATACTCTAATATAAAAAACTAAAACATACACGGTGGACCGGGCCGCAACCGGTAAAACCCTTTATTTTTGTTACTTGACCTACAGTAGCCGGACCGTAAACCGAACAGATTCCCCATACCAAATAGTAATGGGCTAGTTGGGAACGTTTACTGGGGAGAATCCCTAACTGTTGTTACCTGCGATTTTATAGGCCTCAACACACTCCAATCATTCAAAAATCAAAAGGAAGATGAAAAGCACCCGAACAACACCCAAACACTCAACAATTGTTCCAACTCTACCAAAATGCAACCAAAACTCAATGATTGAGGGTGGAGGAAGGGTTTGTAGATTAGATCTAATAATCTGAACATATATGAAAATATCTGGTAATGTGATTGGGGATGGAAAGACTGAACCAACATGTGGGGGATTGAAAGACTGAACCAACATGTGGGGGATTGAAATTTGCCTTCACATCCAAGTCACTCACTTGACTAGTAAAACATGCCAAAATCAACAAAATCCACTCCAAACAGAGGTAATGCTGGGCATAGGGGATCTATGACTATCATATGCAGCCTACAAACCACAATACATTAAACCAAAATCCAAAAATGAAGGAAATTTGAGTTGATCTCTAATTTTTGAAGGGCCACAAGAGTGCCAGAGAGGGGTTGGTGCACTTACTACATAGGGAAAGAGTTTCAGTGGCGCACTTTCTCTTAAGGGAAAGATTTCCAACAATATAGTGATGCTCTGTATACACTACCCATGTGTGCCAAAGAGCCATAGAGGCTATATTTCCTAGGGGAGAAGGGTTAGAGGTCTATTACTAACCTAAATAAGAGTCAAGGAGGTCCAAGAAACTTTCAAAAGACAAAATACAAATATAGGAGGGTCTCCAGAGGCTAGAAAAAGGATTGATGAAGAGACATGAAATCAGATCTATGTTTTTCCCCAATATGATCGCCAAATTTGTTACTGGATAAATCTACTCAATCAGACTCAAGCCAGATATCCCTAGTCCAAGTGGATGTAGAACAAATCAAGTACATAATACAACCTACTTTCCTAGATCAAATAGAAATTCAAGTTAACAGATAGATCACTTATCTAAGGTTTGTAAATCCTCTTCCTCTTTGTTGATCCAAGCTCCAAATCCTTCAGATCTTGAGCTACAAAACCCTGTAGAGCATATGGAAACAAAAAAACAGTACAAGCATATCTAGATATGAATTGATATAATCTAACAGCTAAGGAATAATTATCTAAACATCATTAACACAAAAACATTTATGGAAAGAGTTTTGTATCACTATAATCAAGGACATACATAGAATTACTGTTGGGACGCGCACCCTAACGATCCTTAAGATGGATAACTCCGCGAGTGTGGACTCAAAATAGTCTTAGGGGTGTCGGGGTTGAGTCAAAGTCTTCTGTAATAAACCCATGGTTTAAGTCCAGGGTTTAGGGTTTTGGGTGCCCATGGTTTAAGACCATGGTTTTGTAAAATTGCGCAGTATAAATAAGCGCTTGTGTAAAGAAGATAGGTTAGGTTTTATGATGTAAGAAAGAATAAGGCGAAGCTAAGGTTGATTCTGTAAGGAAAGGATAAGTCCCAGCTGTGTGCGTGGATGACCTCTGCAGCTGTGTGCGCAGAGGGTTTTTGTAAGGAAGATTGAGGAAAGACCCGCAGCTATGTGCGCAGGGGCCTGCTGCTGTGTGCGTGGCTTTTAAGGATTGAAGGGATCTGCAGCTGAGTGCACAGATCAAACTGTGGTTTTGTAGCAAGTTGAATAAAACACAGTTGTGGACGTAGCCCCTACACTGGGGGTGAACCACGTTATATCTGGTGTTGTGGTTTCTTGTGTTGTTTCTGTTTCTATTGTCTTTTATGCATTAATAACTGTATACATCTGATCAGTTAGATCGCTGCTAATAGTAAGCTTCACTGTGAATTCCCTGTAGTGGGTTGAGCAAGTCACGACTGTTTATTTATCTGCGAAGTTGTATGTGAATGAATGGTAAAGATTTATAATTATTGATTAATAAGGTTATTAAAGGCTAAGGTACAATAATCCCCCTCTCTGCTTGCAGAAACCTGATTCTGCGGCACCCCATAGCTGTTACGGGTGAGATTGCAACCTGCGCACAGGTTGTTGCCGAAAGGGCCAACACTGTGGGTCTTTTGTTGGTGCGACACTAAAGGATTAAACCCGGGTCTGCCCTATTGCCCAACAAATTGGTTCCGTTGCCGGTTGAACTCAGTACCTACTCAAGAGGGGTTTACATCATACCTCAAGGGGTATGTTCTGGAGGCCCTCTGCGAAGGAAATCGGTGATTGGTTTGCTGAGACTTGTATGAAATTCGCGCAGCAAGAGAATACGAATCCGTGTCGAAGTGCAAGTGAATTTTTACAAAGGTATGTTTTTTGTGATGCTTATGAAATTTTTTTTTGGTAGTATCCACATAGAGTTGCACCAGTGGTTGTCTAGGTTAACAGCGAGGAGGACGAACTTTCAAGTTCGACGGATTCCTGTGTGGACCCCCGCAAGGGTCAATCTTGTGCAACACGTGAACAACGAGGTATCCCGCGCTGTTGACTTCTGGACGACGCGAACGTTGGAAGCCTTTGTGACAGAGTTTTCCATTGACACGAGCACCTCTTTCAGCGAAGCTGAACGACAATTTTTCAAAGGTCCCCGTGGTAAGTTTTTAAATTCCTTAAGCTTGAAGATTAAAATACTATTGGTTGAAAAGGGTATATTCCTGTTTGAATCGGACTATTAGTTTAGTCGTACTAACATATGTTTGCAAGTGACACTCCCTTCGACGAGAAAAGTGGGTTGCTGCGAAACGGAAAAAGGTATAAGAGAGATTTTGACCCCTCTTCCATAGGTTAGGCTACCGCGTCCACCCCTGTACACCCTGAAGAGTCAGATTCCGAAGAAAACCCTTCGGTTGGAAACCCTCCGGTCACCCCGCATTGCCGCTCCGCTACCCCTGAAATTCCATCGCAGTCTGAGAGTCAACCAGGCCCGAGTATTCTGGCCACAAGCCAGTCTGCCCCCGTAAATCCCCCCCCATCGACGTCCTGTCCCCCTCCCAACCCCCCCAGAAACTCCATGTCCCACCTCGCTGATGACATTAAACTCCCCATATTTAAAGGCACGGGATCAGAGGACCCAGAACAGTTTTGGTTTCTCTGCGAAGCAGTATGGAACGCGAAGAAAATTACAGATCTGGATGTGCGAGCCGCGCAGCTCATTACTTCCTTTCGGGACCGGGCTCTGACATGGTTCATGAAATTTTTCAGCACTCAGAGCCCTACTTTAGGCGAGATCAAGGCGGCCATAATCAAAGAATTTAAGAAGCCTAAATCGGAGTCGCAGAGCATCACTGAACTCAAGGAGATTCAACAGCGATGCGGCAAATCAGTGTGGGACTTTGATCAGAGATTCAAAGTTCTACTAGACCAAGTCAGCTTTACCATTAGTCCTGCGCAGCACAAGGAATGGTTTATTGCATCATTGCTACCACATATCAGAACTCCACTCATGCAACCGAAGGTTGCTGTCCAGTAAGAGGCTCTGGAAATTGCAATGAAACTAGAGACTGCCCCTGTCAGAGATGACTCTGGTATTGCTCAAATCCAAGCACAGCTAGTCGCGATGGCCCTAGAACTTTGCGAGATGAAAAAGGGAAAACCTGATCGCGAAGAGGTTTGGTGTACGTAATGTCGGACCGAAGGTCACGACAAGGAACGGTGCCCTCTGGTAAACAAGTACTTGCAGACAGGTGCGCCGAACCCCTTTCCACCATAAGTTCTCTATTGTGAGCTCTGCAGAACGACAGGTCAGCACCGACCTGAGAACTGTTACCTGCTGCAAAGGTATGGACAGGGACCTAAGAACTCCTACTGTAATTTTTTCAAATCTGTAGGTCATAATGAGGATGAGTGCCGCACCTATGATGCTTCCTGGGTGCACACTGAAGGCCCAAGTAATGATAGTTATGGTTACCAGGGGGGTGCCTCTGGACGAGGTACTTCTGGAGGCCGTGGTGGCATGGCCGGGCGAGGCCGAAGCCAATTCGTGTGTTACAATTGTAACCAAGCTGGGCATTTGGCTGGCGACTGTCGGAACCCCACTAGGACGTGTCGATATTTCCGCGCAGTAGATCATGTGATTGAGTAGTGCCCCCAGTTGATAGCTAAGATTCAGGCACGACAGACTACCCCTACTCAGAACCTCCAGATGATTTCTCTGGAGCCCCGCCCTGCTGTAGCCATCAATGTCGTTACAAGAAGTGGAGTTACGACACACATCCAAAATACGCCAAACCGACCTGCCGAAGCTCTAGTTCGTAAGGCTCCTGAGAAAATCCCTGCATTTGATATCATCAGAGAGAAAGAGACATTCATGGAGGCCAAGAAAGATTTTGCTGGCCCTAGCCCACCCAGGGCGCCTGCGCAGCCTCAGTCACCACCCCGCGAAGCTTCGCTGGATAAAGTAAGTATATTGTCTACCGTTTTACAAAGTTGCCTCAAACTTTTAAGAAATCAAGATGCTCTGAATGAGCTGCAGAACGTCATCGCTTCTTGCGAATCTCTGCAAAGCTGTGGTCGGGACAAAACTGTTCATCGAGTCAGCAGGACCGGCAGGGAAATGCGATTGAATGCTTAGATAGGGGCATATGATATGACCGATGTTATTCTGGACTTAGGGTCCGATGTAAATGTTTTAACCAAACAAACCTGGGAACAAATGGGGAAACCTACCCGTTCCTGGTCCCCTATACAGTTGAGGCTAGCCAACTAGCAAAAGATTGTACCTTTAGGAAGATTCCTGGATCTCCAAATAGATATTGACAGAGTCAGCACCTTCGCGGACTTCGAAGTAATTGAGATCATGGATGACAACAACCCTTACCCAGCCCTGTTAGGAATCGAATGGGAAATGGCAAATGCCGCAGTCATCAACCTAAAGAAGAGACAGATGGTCTTCGAAGGGAAAGAATTCAGGGTCATCCTGCCCCTGGATCCTTCACAAGGGGAACGGTACACAGAACCACTCCGACATGAGGATCAAGCTGATGCGGAACCCATCTCTACTATCACTGCCCAGGAAGAAGGTTATGAGGATCCTCCGGCCGCAGGGTGGGATTCTGGTAGCTCCTGTATGATGGACTCTGAAGATGAATTAGAAAGCTGGAAACACCGATTATCTGAGCACCATAGGGGCATAAATGTATGCCCTACCAAGTCTCTCAGATGGGTCGACTCACAACCCAGAACTATACCTGTGTATGATGGTTCGACAGATCCTGAACTGTTTATTGTACAATTCTCAGATCAGATACCTGACCTACAGAAAATGGAGGCTCTGGAGTCAGCATTCAGAGCCACAGCAGTCAGATGGTGGACGAGCCATAAGAAGCAGATCCCTACCTGGGAAGCATGTCAGAAGCTCCTTCGCCTGAGGTTCTCATACCAGTTGGCAAAGGCGCGAAGCAAGTTTGATGGAAAAACTTGCCCCCAGGACCACTTAAGCAAATGCTACGAGGCATGGAAGTATGTACCTCAGGATGAGTGGGTACATAGATTTGTGCACACGCTGGGACCACTAGCGAAGAACTGGTACGTGGAGGCTGAACTTCGCCAAGATACTGTAAGTTAGGACTGTCTTTTTCATAGCTTTATCAATACTTTCTCTACTAATGATGTCTGTCCAGCCCTAGACGTAACTATCAGGATCATCCATACTAAGGTATTTAACGAACAAGAAGTGACAGAAAATCGCCCTGATTGGGCCACACAAGAAGCCCTCGCAGTCGAATGTTATAACTTCACAGTCGACGAGGAGGAGGACCCACGCCGTCTTGATATCCCTGAGTCAGAAGGATACTGTGACGTGCATGGACCGGCCATCGAAGTTCCCGAAGTGACGCAGCCCTTGAAGACGCGCACAGTTAACATTGGATCTGATGCACAGCCTAAGTTTGCTACCATTGGCGACTATTGGGATGACGAGATGGTAAGCAAGGTAACTCAACTTTTCCACGAATACCAAGATCTTTTTTCGACAAAGTTCTCTGAAATGAAAGGTATCCTGGGAGATATCGGTGTAATGAAGATCCCCCTGAAGCCTGATGTGAAGCCTGTGAAGCAGCGCCCTTATAGATTGAATCCAAAATACAAGGAAAAGGTTAAGCTAGAGTTGGATAAGATGCTTGCTGCAGGAATAATCGAACCTGTTGAAGAATCTAAGTGGGTCAGCCCTATGGTCGTCCAGGAGAAGAAGACTAAGGGTGAAATCCAAATCTGTGTCGATCTAAGGAAACTCAATGATGCCTGTCTGCATGACCCTTTTCCCACCCCCTTTACAGATGAAGTGCTCGACAATGTCGGAGGTCAAGAAGTATACTCTTTTACCGATGGTTTTTCTGGCTACCATCAAATCCGAATTGCTCCAGAGGACCGACATAAGACAACCTTTGCTACCGAAATGGGATCCTTCCAGTATACTGTCATGCCCTTCGGGTTGAAGAATGCACCTGCCATATTTTCTTGAGTAGTCATCTCCGCATTTAAGGAATACATACATAAATTCTTAGAAGTTTACTTTGATGATTGGACTATTTTTGGGCTAGTAAAAGACCATATAACTAGTTTGAGACTTATGTTGGACAAATGCAGACAGCACCAAATCTCCTTGAACTTAAAAAAGTGCATTTTCTGTGCACCCTTTGGCATTCTACTTGGTCATGTGGTATGTAAGCAGAGATTAATGATGGGCCCTGTGAAGATCGCTATTATTGTGAACCTGCCACCTCCGAAGTCCGTCAAACAACTTCACACAATGCTTGGTCACACCGGTTACTACAGGAAATTTATCCAAGGATATGCCAAGATTACCGCCCCAATGGAAAGGCAGCCAAAGAAAGATATTAAGTTCGAATGGACACCAGAATGCCAAGCAAGCCTCGACATTCTGAAAGAAAAAATGGTCACTGCCCCTATCCTAGTATTCCCTGACTAGAACAAGGAGTTTCATGTGCATGTTGATGCAGCCTCTATTGCTTTAGATACTGTGCTCACTCAGCCAGGAGGTAATATCGATCACCCTATCTCTTTTGCCAGCAGAAAGTTGTCTACAGCAGAGAAAAATTATACTACAACAGAACGCGAAGGTCTTTCTATGGTATATGCATTATAAAAATTTCGACATTATCTGCTAGGATCTCATTTTAAGATGTTTACTGACCACTCTGCTTTGAAGTATTTGGTTAACAAACCTATGCTAGGTGGAAGAATATGCAGATGGTTAATTCTATTTCAAGAATATGATTTTGAGATCATTGTTAAGCCTGGAAGACTTAACCTAGGACCTGACCACTTGTCGAGTCTCGAGTCAGGCGAAGAACCTACCAATTTGGACGAAGGCCTCCCCGATGCACAATTATTTGCTGTCCAGATAGTTGATGAATATTTCCAGGATATTGCTCAGTATTTGTCTATAGGTATCCCCCCTCCAGAGATGACCACACAGCAGAAGAAGTAGTTGGTGGTTCGAGCCGCGGACTTCACTTTAATAGCAGGACAACTGTATAAAATGGGACCAGATGAGATACTGCGCAGATGTGTTTTGGAACACGAAAAACCTCTAATATTGGCTGAAGCACACTCTGGTTCAGCAGGAGGTCACTATGCAGGCAAAGCCACAGTGCAGAAGATTTTGACAGCCGGCTTATGGTGGCCCACACTTCACAAAGATGCAAGAGAATATTGCCACAGCTGCGACATTTGTCAGAGGACAGATAAACCATCTAGGAGGGATGAAATGCCCCTAGCTCCGCAAGTAACATTACAGGCCTTTGACAAATGGGCCATTGAATTTTTTGGTCCTATCAACCCCCCTGCGAAAAATTCAGGAGCCATATACATCATTACAGCAACTGATTATCTTACCCGTTAGGCTGAAGCTCAATCAGTCAAGACCTGTAGCGCTGCTACTGCTACGAAGTTCATCTTCGGCAACATCTTATCCAGATTTGGGTGTCCCAAAGTTCTTATCAGTGATCAGGGATCACATTTCCTGAACAGGACTATTGAAGTATTGACTGAAGAATTTCAGGTGTATCATCAAAAGAGTACCGCATATCACCCACAAGAAAATGGGACCGTCGAAGCTTTTAACAAAATCCTTGAGCATGCCTTGATAAAGGTTTGTAACGCTAACAGGAATGATTGGAATCTTCGAATTCCAGCAGTGCTATGGGCTTACAGAACTACTTGCAAAAAGTTGACAGGCCATACACCCTTTCGACTAGTTTATGGTCAAGAAGCTGTCATGCCCATGGAATACATTGTTCCCAGCCTCCGGATATCTGCTTTCACCGAGATGGATGATCCAGCCATAATCACAGAGAGACTGAAACAGATATTAGAACTTGAAGAGGATAGATTTGTCGCAAGCTTCCAACAACAGGTGCAGAAAGCTCAAGAAAAAGCATGGCATGACAGACACATTAAAGAAGAAACATTTTCAGCAGGGTGATCTTGTGCTCCTTTATGACAGCAAATTCATGAAGTTCCTAGGAAAGTTTAAGACACATTGGAAAGGACCGTATGTAGTGCAGAAAGTTACTGACAGGGGCGCAGTCCAGCTAGCTAAGTTAAATGGTGAGATTTTTCCCTCTATGATAAATGGGAGCCGCTTAAAAAAGTACACGGACAGACCAGTACTCAGAATAGGAGGTAGCACCAAGCAAATAAGCGAAGATGCTCGTAGCATTATGGATTATCGTAGTCTATTTTGTCTAAAGGATGCGAAGCTACAGGTTGGTCGTAGGTCGCAGGGTCAGACTGTGTCGAAGTCGAAGGTTGTCAAGGTGTGTCGCAGCCCAAAATGTGACGGATGGGACATAATACATTCGGCGGCGCTGGCACGAGAGCTGCTCTCATTACTTGTCATAATGAGATTTTGGGAAAATTCGGCGCTGTGTGGAGAAGATTTTCGGCACTTCATCAAATTTGGCATCATTACTGCACCATGATGACAAATTCCGCCTCGGGATTCTATAAGAAGCCATCTCGACCTGTGTTTTCTGTCCTAAGCACATCTGTGAGATATTCAGCCCGAACCATGTCGAACGACTGTAAAGTTCAGGAGCTAGTACGAGAAGTAAGGGATAGAGGTCTGCAGCACCTTCTGAGTACTCCGCCAGTACAGCCCTACTTGGCTAAGTACATCGACAGGCAGGAGTTTGCTCTAAATTTGCAAAGACAGATAGGAGTTTGCTCTAAATTTGCAAAGACAGACGGGAATACTGCCATGCAATATTTCGGCATAGCAGAACCAGGGTAGCTATATTCCTTCTGCAGTGTGACACGCAATCCCAGGGGACCCCAAGTTGTGGATGGTCAGGCATCGGCAATTGGAGTGAAGGATGGTGTTGCAGATGGATCGCGACGGTTTTCATCAACAAAACTTCTGCAAAGGACATAAGTAGGCAGCCAGCAGCAGCATGGAGAGCTTCAACAAGCAGTCCACTATGCTTCGTCAGCGGAATTCTGCCACCAGAGAAACTGAAGAGTGTCCCGGGACGGGCCACTGGTGAGTCTTAGGGGCCTGTTGGGACACGCACCCTAACGATCCTTAAGATGGATAACTCCACCAGTGTGGAATCAAAATAGTCTTAGGGGTGTCGGGGTTGAGTCAAAGTCTTCTGTAATAAACCCATGGTTTAAGTCCAGGGTTTAGGGTTTTGGGTGCCCATGGTTTAAGACCATGGTTTTTGTAAAAATGCGTAGTATAAATAAGCGCTTGTGTAAAGAAGATAGGTTAGGTTTTATGATGTAAGAAAGAATAAGGAGAAGCTAAGGTTGATTCTATAAGGAAAGGATAAGTCCCAGCTGTGTGCGTGGACGACCTCTGCAGCTGTGTGCGCAGAGGGTTTTTGTAAGGAAGATTGAGGAAAGACCTGCAGCTGTGTGCACAGGGGCCTGTTGCTGTGTGCGTGGCTTTTAAGGATTCAAGGGATCTGCAGCTGAGTGCGCAGATCAAACTGTGGTTTTGTAGCAAGTTGAATAAAACACAGTTGTGGACGTATCCCCTACACTGGGGGTGAACCACGTTATATATGGTGTTGTGGTTTCTTGTGTTGTTTCTGTTTCTGTTGTCTTTTATGCATTAATAACTGTATACATCTGATAAGTTAGATCGCTGCTAATAGTAAGCTTCGCTGTGAATTCCCTGTAGTGGGTTGAGCAAGTCACGACTGTTTATTTATCTGCGAAGTTGTATGTGAATGAATGGTAAAGCTTTATAATTATTGATTAATAAGGTTATTAAAGGCTAAGGTACAGTAATCCCCCTCTCTGCTTGCGAAAACCTGATTCTGCGGCACTCCATAGCTGTTTCGGGTGAGACTGCAACCTGCACACAGGTTGTTGCCGAAAGGGCCAACACTGTGGGTCTTTTGTTGGTGCGACACTAAAGGATTAAACCCGGGTCTGCCATATTTCCCAACAATTACACAGATAAGGAATGTCATAACCTAGCCTTAACACCACAACCTTCCACCCAACAATCCAAGCCAAGCCTCCAAAGGATGATAGTATGCCTCCCAAAGGATGATATTTTGCCTCCCAAAGGATGATAGGGATGACCTAGAAATTCCACCAGCATAAGAGTACCATAGCCCTTCCTTCCTTCACAATGGAGAGAGGGTTCAATTTATAAGGCTAAAGGGATAGAGGAGGTTCAATATTAGGAGGATAGGTCTAAGGGATCCCCCCATTAGGTTAGGGAACCGAGTGTCACCTTACCTAGAAGCTAGGGATGATCCTACACCTCATCCACCTTCGAGAAGGGCCTTGAAGCTTTCAATTTTTCCCTCTAAACACCCATGGCGCACCTTGTTGTAGGAAACAGAGAGCTAAAGAAGGGTTAGCACTTTGAATGAGGGGAAAGAGTGCTAGTGGCATTCCTTGAAAAAGCATAAAGAGTGCCAACAAGGGGCTAGTGCACCTTTCCTTAGGAGGAAGAGCGCCAACCTTCCTAGAGGGGGGAAAAAGGGTAGGAACAACCTCATATTCAATCAAATTTAGCTAGGGAAACTTTAGGTATTAGGAACAATGTTGACACATGAATCAAGATGACAAGATTTCAGTGTAACACTTTTCTCTATCATCTTACTGGAAACTTCTTCTCGTTATTCATCAGGTCTACCTCTTTTGATGCCTGATTGTTCGTTTGTATGTGCGGTGGAGGTCAGAACAATAAATTTCATAGGGAGATAATCAATATAAATAGATTATTAAGGAGATAAGTTCCCTCTTTTTATTTCCCAGTTCATTACTGAAGCAAATACGATACAAAAGTTGATATGAGGTAGGTGTTTAAATTCATTCTGACATATCCACCTTTTATTTTAAAAGATCAATGGACCATTTTTATTTAGGAAATAGTCTTTCCCACCCAACATGAAATTTTTTTCTCAATGTAAGTATCCTTATCCCATTCATATTTGGATCTATTTATCCATACAGTCACGCCTTTTTAATGAAATGAAAGTAAATCCCTCTTCGTTTTTTTAAGGAAGTTGATACATTTAATAAGGAGAGCATGTAATTATGAAACCAATATGGCAATAAGTAGGGTGAAAAGAGATTCAACATTCCTTGGAGGACCGAACTAGACACACCCCTCTTGAACCCCTTTCCATTATAGCTCATATGTATCTCATAAAAAACATGTCTTGGCATCACCCCCACTCCCCCATAATCCCTTTGGGAGAGATTCAGTTTGCTCCAGTTGATTGGACGCAAAAAACCTAGGACTAGAAGGATACCATGGTGGATCTTTTCTATCAAGTGGAATTTTTTTATGCTCAAACCTATAATGCTATTATGAATGGTACGTTTATACTAATTTCAATTTTGTACATTTATCGAATGATACCTCAAAACCGATCCATCCAAAAGAAAGCATCATGATCCACTCAACACGTCTCTTCTCACATACACCCCTTAAATAGTGGGCGAGGGGGGAAAACCCATTGCGGTTAAATATTGAATGGCGAAGGAAATGAAATACTTATCATAGCCTCTGTGTCTCCTCTATGGACTTGGAAATATTTTATAATTTTGATGGAATTAGGATTATATGCATACACAATAGCTTAGTTATCCAAGCCACAATTTTTAATCGCATGAAAAAGAAGCAGCCACCACTTCCTAGAATATGGTGGGTGGTTCCTTAGGGATTGATTCACCATAGCTATATTTATTGAATGTATTCACTTGGTACCTCTTATAATTAAGAGGGGCCTCTCCATTTTAAAAAGTGTGAGGGGCCGCCTTAGCCTTGGAATAAAGGAGTACTCTACCCCAATGATAAGTTTTAGGTAGGAATTAACTTAACTATTAGTTGTTTTATCCTTCTAAGTTTCTTTTCCATCCCCATAAGTTCATATATTCCTAGGGATTATATGGAAAGTATTAGCCTCAGAGTTATTAGTGGATTAGTCCTCCCGTTAATTGGAATTAGTCCATATTGTAATTGCATTAGTACCATCCATTTCTAGGTATTCCATTAGCAGGTATTAGCGATTTGCACCTTAACATGTTGTATTTGTTAAATTATTCTTTACCGTCGATAACTCTTGACTTTCTATCCTCTATCCTATTTATTTATTTTATTAAACTAGCATTTTATCATAATAAATTTACTATTTAAGTACTTTACTAAATTAGCTTTGTAAATATAGAGAAATCATTATGTATAAGTGTCTTCTCAATATCTCCCCTACTCTCAAGGATTTAGTATATCAAAGGAGTTGATTAAAAATATGTTTGGTCTATATCTTTAGTTTACATCATTATCTATACCATACAATATAGGTATAGGTACATCATTATGTATGTCATACAATATAGGAATAGGTAAATCAATTGTAATGGTACACAAAGTTTGCTATAACATTGAACATTAGTTGTCTAATTATGTAAACTATAAAGTCCACACAACAGTAAGATATTAAATATAACTCTATGACTACATTTATAGTATTTTAAATGATCTTCAAAGGCCGCATCCTTATAAATAATGTTATTCATTTCATATTTTGATATAATTCTCACTATACTAAATGTCATGATTCTAAACATCTATGTATAATTTTTTATCTTCAAATTCTCCTTGCAAATTACTTTCTTGGCCTACTTTGATAGAATCTAAAATGTTGGAGTTACAGTCTAATAATTTGCATATAAATTAATAACTTGTGAGTTATGTTTGTAAATAAAATTTGAAATGTGCCAACAACACCTTGGAGACGACCATTAACTATTACTTTTATGAAATCAAAATCGCTAGTTTCTATTATTATGATTTTGACATTGTCGGAGCTCATATAGCATAGATTTATATTCACATTACTATTATTTATTTAATTTATGAATTAAAAGCCTCATTAAACTACCTATTACTATCATTAGAATAACAAATTTAGTTGATTTCCTTCAGCCTCCATGAGTGACAAGCTTAAAGAATGTGCCACCTAATCCCACCGTTTTGATTAATTTGGGTGAATATGAAGACTTTGTAGCCGACAATGGAGGATACAAACATATTCTTCATAAAATAGCCCATTCCAAATTCCTCAACAAGGTTGGAGCCTCCCATAAATTTATCACTCTCCTATGAAACAAAACTTATTTATCTTTACTGATCTATGATTCTACATTTTCATCATAATCTTGGGCTAGGTTGTGAGGGAATTCCAATATATACACAAAGGTATCAAGTTTGTGAAAGAGGAAAATTCAATTTACACTACAAAGCACTATTGTCTTTGTTAGTGTGGGAGTTCTTTAAATCAAAATTATTTAAGATTAAACCTGATGTTTTTTGTATGGATTATAAGGATTATGATCATGCTATTTACATTTTGTTTCATTAAGGAGATTAGAGTTTCTTCATTACCCCCGACTTTTCTGACTGTTATGTACAAATGTGGAAACTACTTGTCTGATATGGTTATCTACTACAATGATATTTATAAATATCCCTTTTAAATTTCTTCCCATTGGACCTGGCCCAGATTTATTTTCTTTAATGTCCCTAAACAAATACATTACAACAATTTATGGCAAGTTTTTGTTTGTTTTTTTTTCAAAGGAAAATCTAGTTGAAATTTTTAAGAAATACTTCCTTAGAAACCGAAGATGCTTCCTATTGCTTCCATATTCCATTGCCAATAAACCTGTTAGCATATATGTTAACAAGAAAATCCAAATACCCAACAATATTAAGAACCATTGTTTTATACCTCTAAAATATTTTATCGTGTTCTACTTAATTGTTCATGTTTATAAAAGTTAGAGGATGAAAATTGAATTCTAAATTTTCATTTTTAACTTTTGGAGATTCTTGTACAACATTTGGAGAACGAGTACTTTGGAGGCAATCCTCTGATGGTAACAATCACTAATGATGAAGCTAGACATATAGAACAATAGCATGTTAATGAAACCAAAGTAGAAATAATGGTGTTTTAAGGAAAATGTTCGGCAACAATATCCTAGGGATGGAGGCATTAGTGATTCCTAGATGAGGAAAATATCAATTCTTTAAGGGAACTGACTCCAATTGGCCAATAAGTGTACCCACACATTACTTCGATAACCTCAAGGTTGTTAACAATTCTTAGTGACTTAAAAAAATTGATTTATTACAACTAGTTGTAGATTCCAGAAACCAAATGGATAGTTGATAGTTATGTTGTAAGAGACACCAGTTAGAGCCATTTACTTCATTGGATATCATACAAAATATAATGGCTATGTCCATGGTTCCTATCTTGTAGGTATGTCTATGCATTCTTCATCTTCCTCTTCATTATTGACTAAAAATTATTTATTTGCTCACTAGATCTCTGATTAGGAATCAACACTACCAATACGATTTTGTATTGGGATGTTGCACCGAAAAATATCATGTACAAACTATAGCAATGATCGAGTCTTCTTGATTTCCTAGTGTTGCACCCCTAAATATTTATCATTGTGACTTTTCGAACCGTATGCATGCATGGTCATTTCAAACATAGGCGATAAATATAAGGTGTTGGATTTTTGGTAAAAATTTTTATGGGATCTATTAACATCAAGAAATAACATGATCCCATGAGAAGTTTAGTTGGAGGACGCTTACCATAATTTATGTCTAAACCAACAAGAAAATTTGACTTTCTTGTTTATAACACATTTCATAAGCAACAACCCTCATCCACTAGATTCTCAACATACACATCTTTTTCTTCATTCTTGTACTAAGATATTTTGTCATATTGCACACATTTCATTTTAAGAGGAGTTTTTGTATTTATATTTACATTAATATAAATATATTTTTGTATGGCTCATCAAACACAACGAAACATTGGAACAAATTAACGTGTAGGCAATGTTTTAATTCATATTTCATTGATATTGATCATTGGATTATCTTAGTAATATATAAATTTGAATTTTGATTTGAAATTTAAAAAAACCAAACAATTTTGATAAATCCTCAAGCATATAGAACAATCACACAAACATGTAATACCAATAATTATATAGGATATGATTTCAATCTACTTATAAGGATAAAATTGGAAATCCATCTCTACTCAAAAGTCTCCTAATATAATGGAAAAATAAAACCAAAGAGAAATTCAAACATATTTTAAAAGCATATAAGTTGATAAAAATTGTAAATCATATTTATTTATAAAAAAATAAAAAACACAAATAAAATTGTATTTAGCCATTTTTAACTAAGCCCATAAAAACCACCAACCAATTTCCAAAACCATGTATTGGACAGAATAACCACGTATTGGAAATAATAACCATGTTCACAAGAGGTGGTCGATATATGAAAGTATGCAAGGAATCCTATCCATAGTAAATAGTAAATAATAAATACCATCCATTAATGAAATACATGATAATTTTAAAGAAATTACCATGAGTCAATACTATCCCAACTTCAAACCATAAACCAAGACACCACATCCCAAATGTGAATTGACTCAAAATATCCAACAACATGAAAATATTATTGTATTTATATTCTTTTAAAACATTAATATATGTATCAAAGAGTTATATTATTCACAACTTGTCTGGGTTACCATATCTGAGGGACCATATTCCTTTTTCTAGTCATGGCGAAGGCATTGGCCTTCTTTCCAATAAAGAAATAATGAAAGGTTTCCTAGTGAAAAGTAATGCCCCTTTATACCAAGACATTAGGATTCCTTCCAACACATAAATATTGAAAGGTTTCATAGTGAAAAGTAATTCCCTTTACGTTTTTACATTGTAACTCTTCATTATTACAAACTTATGATTCCATATTAAATTGACTCAAAATATCCAACAACATGAACATATTATTGTAAGTATATTCTTTTAAAACATTAATATAGGTATCAAGGAGTTATCTTCTTCACAACTTGTCTGGGTTACCATATCTGAGGGACCATGTTCCTTTTTCTAGTCGTGGCCAAGGCACTGGCCTTCTTTCCAATAAAGAAATAATGAAAGGTTTAATATTGAAAAGCAATGCCCCTTTATACCAAGACACTAGGATTTCTTCCAACACATAAATAATGAAAGGTGTCATAGTGAAAAGTAATGCCCCTTTATGTTTTTACATTGTAACTCTTCATTATTTTGGCTTTCTTCCAATAAATAAATAATGAAATGCTTCATAGTGAAAAGTAATGCCCATTTATGTTTTTACATTGCAAATCTTCATTATTTTTTTTAACAGAAACAATTAGAGATCATTTGTATTAAAAGTCTACAATCAAATCCAACATAAAAAAGTACATAAAGTCCAATAGAGGATAACAACTGTCACAACTAGAATCCTCCCTTCAAGCAATTGAGAGGAGTAAGACTATCACTTTCTCAATCCACTTCTATTACTTACATAACTTCCAGGACATGAATAAATCATGACAAACTGATTCCACAATAAGACACAGAAAAAATACATGAGTAATATCCTATTCTATTTAGAAAACCATTTGGGTTTTTTCCTTTGTTTTTTCTAATTTTCTCTCCTTCCTTGTGTGAGAAGAGGGAAATATTGCTAAAATTGTTTGAATAAATCACCAATGACAATGTACACCATATCTTAATGCTAATTTTTCTTCAAGGAATCGACCTACAAAAGAGAGAGTCTCTTTCTAATTTCCCTTCTCAAGATGCATCCTCGTCCTCACCTCTCTCCTCATTTGCAATTGCCTCATCTTCCTCATCTACTTCATCTTCCTCATCTACTTCATCTTCAACTGTCACAACATATTCCTCTTCATATTATTTTCCCATGTCTTCTTCTGAAGCATCTTCCTCAGGATCCGCTTGGGGTTTAGATGGATCAACTAATTTTCCGTCATTTCTCCCCTTCATCATTTCTTCTAGATTTCCCATGATTTGAAATATGTTTTGAGTCGGTTTGGAAGCTTCATCACATGATTCCTTTTAATGGTGTACTTCCTTATGTTGAAGGCATTGTCGTCTACTATGAACCCCCATAAATATTTCCTTTTGATTAAGAGGAACTTGTTTTTCTTTATGAGAGAGGTTATTTCAACTATTATGGGCATCCTTCAATTTTGGCTATGAAGAAATAACCTGCTGCATATTAGGACATTTATTGGAAAATTTCCCAAGGATATGGAAATGACTAAATTTTAAGGGATTTTTCTCATAATGAAGGGGTTGCTTGTGTCACCACCCCTCCTTGTTAATCTGCAAAACTTCAAGGAAACCCATATCAAATTTAGCATCCACATAAATTCATGCACATGAGAAAAAATATATTTTGGTTCTACTATATCAATATATCTTCCTAAAGTATTCCCAATCTCTCATAGAGTTCCTTCATCCTAAAACATTAAGGGCAAGTGAAGAAATCTAACCCACACATGGATTGAGGTTATTTCCTAGTCTTGATTAAAATCTAGGTAACAAGGAGCTATATATATGCCTTGAGAACCCATGAATTATGGTCCATATACGAAAATCAAATATTGATCTTTTCCTTATTTGAGAATAAAAAACAAAAAAACTTAACTTATAGCAATTGAATATACCCGATTTTAAATTTTAGGGAAGAAAAATTCAGTTCTCCATGCTTCAACAACTCGAGGTATTGGATAGAGGGACAAGAACTTCCTGACTAATGCCCTTTTAGAAAATAAATTGTGTTTTCTTCTGGGATCCTAAACAGAGAGATCTAACTGTGGTATTTCTTCTAAATGATTGAAAAAATCCAATGAAAATTATTCCTACAACCCTATAATTCAGAAGCCACCTCCTTACCCATTGTGTGTCTTGTGATGAAGACCATGGATACTTTCACAACAACAAATTCCAAACATCAAATATGGATATGTATTTCTTAGATTAAACTAGGTTTGATTCAGATGTGAAGAGAAACAATGCACAAGAAAATGGAATCTTCCCATGACAAAATGAAAGATATGATTCAAGAGAAACAAAATTTGTAGGATTTCCACTACTGTGGTGGCTAGGTTCCATGGTAGATTTGGTTCTAGAGCGGCTTGTTTTGTAAGATTTACAACAATTATGGCTAGAAAAACCCTAGCTATACATACTTGTTATTCATTGCTAGATCCATCCTATTTCAATCAATCCATCGTAACTCTTCATTAATACATAGACACAAAATAGCTAATTAATTTTAAATTTTTACATTTTGATCTTATTTTGAAGAACCCTTATTTTATTTATTAGATGGGGAAATTGGTATGCGACAATATAACATTGGTACCATATGGAGAACTAGTTTTCACTCATCTTAGTTCTTGTTTCTCTCCTCCTAAACATAGAGGCATAGATCCACTTTGTATCTCCTCCTGGCTATGATCTATTTTGACATGGATACACCATGTATTTTTTCATGGCCATGATTCCACATTTCATTTGTTACAGGGATCCATAATGTACTTGATTTGGCCTCCATGCTTCTCTATACTTAAACATTGGTATTCCCACCTTAGGGAAGGGATTCGTATGATTCACTAGTCTTTGTTACAGGTATGCTTCCAAGCTAGAATATGAGGAGCTCCACCTGATCCCACTTGACATCTCTATTTTGTCCATTAGTTCATCTTCGACCTCATACATTAGGGAGCATCTATAGACCTTACAAGGATGTTATTAGATGTTATGGTACTAAAATTAAATGACTGGTTAAAAATTTCGTGATTATTCCACAAGGAAATAATGATTTCTTTCACAATTTCATAATTATGAAATAAGAATTATTTCATAATTCAAAAAAAGCTCATAATTGAGAAGAAAATTCGTTGTGAGTAGGAAAATTATCATAATTGAGCATGGAACTGTTGCATGACATGTAATTGCTTAGTCCACATACTATCAAGCCTATTGGTGCAGGATTTGGAAGGAACACACCACATCTACTAGTTTAAAAAAAGTGTTTATGTTTGAGCAAAATCGGAGATGCTTGAACTTTAAAACTTTTATCAAACAATTTTAGCACTTTATGAAACGCTAAGTCAGCCACATAAGAAACTTTATATCATCCACACAATAAAATTTATATCATCCATCTATGAATATTTAAATCAATCACATATGAATCTTTATATCATAAAATATATGAATCTCAAGAATAAATCAACCACATAAAATAATAAACCATAAGAGACAAGATATACCCTGGGAAAACCCTCCAAACACGGAGGATGAAAAACCCAACAATTATTTGAGTATGATATATAGATTTGCATAGAATCATTCACAACACATAAGCAGATTGCTCCATCTAAGATATCACCATAACAATAAAGAAGAGAGATCCATCACAACCTTGCAAAAACAAATGTATGGAACTATGTATTGAACTTGGCATATTCCTAGCATATTAATAACAAGACAAAACACCTAGCATGTAGAAGGGGGAAAATTTGAGTCTTAGTAAACACACTGATATCATACATGGCATATTCATTAGGATTAGCATGCACTAGAACTCCTCTCATGCAATCATAAGCTCCAGTGTCATACTAACACTTGAGTTACTCTTGCATGCACATGATATGTGCCTTCCTTCTTTATTTAGCTTTAACTAGATGCTAATAGACTTGAAATGAATGTGAACTAATTGAACTGAATGTGAAATGACTAAAATGAATGTGAACTATCTGAACTGATTATGAACCGATTGAACTGAACTCATGAATCTTCAAATGAATTCATGACCATAAATTTAGGAGACTAACTGAAAGTATTTGGTACTTCACAATCAGTGCCACCCATGCACAAAAACGTCACATAAATCAATGAGATATTCCTTCTTTAACTAACAAATTGTTTATTTACAACTTAGGCTTAACTGAGGCCTTCATAATTTGAGTTCACTTAAGGCATACATGTGAAATTTGAATTCCTTCTCTTTCTCTATGATATATCTCATTATCATTAATTAAATACTGCATGGTCCATTTGTGTATTAATTAATTAACCATCGTATCATATAGTACTCAAAATAAGTGTTCCATACTAATGATCATATGTATTACCCCCGGTCATATAGTCATATGCTAAAGTAATTAACTCTAGAGGTAGTTAATCCCTAAAGGATACTTATAGCACCTAGTGACCATGACTAGCAAAACATCACATAGTATATCCTCATGAATTGATACAACACAAGTTTCCAGTCTTGATACAACGCAAGACCATATCATATGGTGTCGTCTATATAATCATTTGAATTGATATAGGACAAGTCTACAGTCTTGATACAACCCAAGACTCCAATCTTGAAACAACACAAGATTCTAATCTTGATACAACACAAGATCACAATACAAGAATCCTACCTCAATACACAAAGACATAGATAGGACTTGATACAACAAAATGTCTTGACTTGATATCACACAAGTCCTTAATTTGATACAACACAAGTTTCTGACTTGATACAACACAAGTCCTTGATTTAATACCACACAAGTCTTTAACTTGATACAACACAAGTATTTGACTTAATATAACACAAGTTCTTGACTTGATACAACAAAAGTATGGAGAGTGACTCCTAATGCAGTAGATTTAACACTCCCTCTCAATGAGGGAGGCATTCTTTTCTTTACCAAGAATTTCTTGTCATACTAAGCTTATCTCGAAAGTATCTATAATTTGTCACTAGCAGTACCTTGTCAACACTTTTGCAATATGCTTATTAATAACTATGTACTGCAATTTCATTTTACATGACCATGAATTCGATGGACTAAAACTTCATCTCAATGTGTTTTATCATAACACACATAGGGTTTTCCAGAAAGCTTGACTATTAATTGTAGGCTCAAGTCTTTCAGCCTAGTAGGTTACTTGCGAAGCTACTCTAATCCTCAATAGGTAATACTAACCACAATATACATAGCTTATCTGAGGCTGAAAAAATGGATGGATAGCACGATTGGTATACCATGTATCAAATACAATAAAGAGCCTATTCTAATGTACCTCAAAAGGTACTCAAACATATTCTTTTCCACAAGCATAAAAATACAATAGTTCTGCTAGGTACTTTAGGAGACCAATCAACTACTTACACATAGTAGCACCATCTGGATCCAATATAGAATATAGTTTCTCTAAAATGGAAACCATGGAATTTAAATCCATCATATACAACATTATACATAAAATGTTTAATATTATGCATAAATAAAGTCTCATATTTTATTTCAATCTTCAACATTTGTTGAATCCAAGAATCTTCTTCTATCTAGAGAAGTTATCTATGAGATTTCCTTTCTGTATGATGTTCTTAAAGGCATTATCACTTTCTCAGTGATTCTTCTTTTTATACTCCAGCACCCCAACTACCTCTTTAATAGGTTTAACTTTTATATAATAGTCTAGACTATAAATATTCTTGAGTATCAATTGTCTCTAAGTCTTTGAACATGTCTCTTCTCATGTGGATACTCTCCACAAGGTATCACAACCCCTTGTTGCTTGAGTCATTTACCATGACTAACTGGTGGGGGATTTATATGTTGCCTCTTGTAAAGAGACATAAATACTCCCTCTTTAATTGTAGGAGTATTTTATACTATACAAATATTGCTGGACAAAGGCTTAGTAAATATGCTATCAATTATTCTCATCCATGGATATGTACAGGAGTTACACAACTCCTTTCTGCACCATGTATCGAATATAACTAACTAGGAACTTTGTAAAGTTTTGCTGCTTTACAATATGCTATATATGAGAAACATATGTGATCTTTCCTCAATCATTGTAGTACTCAAAATTCATATATATTTGAATCTTTATTTCAATATCCGAAACATATTTGAGTCCACATACACTTGTACCAAGTAGGTACCACAACACATGCTTTGTTTGTACATGTCTACTATATAGAATGAAACACATATAGTCAATCCTAGGAGCTATGACTAATCCAGATACATCTCCACTGACTTTTGAGATCTTCCAAATATGATTTAAAATTTAGATCTATCTTCCTATAGATGGACATGGAATTTCAGTCGATCATCCTGAAACTCTTCAGGAACTATGTTGCACATTTTGCTTAGTCAAGGAAAATCCTATCTACTGACTGCCACACCTCTAATATCAAGAATCATAAAAAGATTATTAAATACTATTCTAATATTCCCTCTGAATTATGAGCATCATGCAAGTCTCCTTTTTACATGAGGTATATCAACCACTTACAATGGTTCTTTAGGAGTTAGCATATCTAGCTTCTCCTTCTCACCACCTAGTTGTAAGAATCATAGTCTGGGTCCTCCATCATGGAGACTTGTGCTCATCTATGTTTGAAGCTCTTCTTTGACACATGAATTTCAATAAGATAAAATTAATTTAGGAGTCTTAACATATCTTAGAATCATATTAGGAAATCTATTATGTCTTCTTCCCAAGAAGAATAGAAATCTCATGATTTGTTCTTTTTCAGGATCAACTATCAGAATGACTTTGCATTCATGTCTCTCTTTACTTGTAGGTTAGGGAATATAATTTTTCCTTACGAGAAAATTTATTCTCATGATTAGTAATTTTTAATAATCAAGAAATGTAATAACATGAAATCTTTCAACATACTAACAAAGGTTCACACAATTATGTATATAGATTAAATCAATTTTTTGGCATAATTTATTGAGAATGTAAGTTGTCATTGATGTCAAAGGGTTTCACTTATGACAAAGGAATAACCGGTAGATATGGAAGTAGGATGAGTACAGCAATGACACAAAGGAAATTCAATACTGAGGAATTAGGGATTCTGAGCATGAGAGAAGAAAGAGATCGATTGATCAATCACTGTAAGGGTCAATGATGAACTTGTAGGCCTAAGTTTGTGCAGGTATTAATGGTTGAGATCATGGTAAGAAAAAATACACAAATGTGCTTTAATTTCACAAGTTAAAGATATGAATGAGATGAATTGATAATACTCATTCATATGCTTGAAGATCGTGTGGTGGAGATTAAAAGTGGAATAAGATAATACTCATTCATATGCTTGAAGATCGTGTGGTGGAGATTAAAATTGGAATAAGATAAACGGCTGAAGAAGATTCTGCTGATAAAAGAGCGAGGAGGATAAAAGGTGAGTCGGGCTATGAAATCAGAAACTAATATCCAAGAAGGAGATTGAGATCAATGGAAGAGGTTGATCATGGAAGAGTATCAATGTATTCTAGATATTTTGCAGGGAGAACTAGTGTGGAGTAATAAAATCCTGATGTGCACGAAATTTGAATAAAATATGCCTTATGATATTTAGGGCACCGTCGATATAGATCTGATGGTCCTAATGGATTTCACAATTTCAACTAGCATGTGAGTTAAAATTCTTGATGGGAGATAAATTTCATTGAGAAATGATTTACTAACAACATGGATGTTTGACATCAATTAAGAGAAATTACGGAAGCTGATTTTGAGAAGATCGCCAATGGTGGATGATTTCCACACAAAGAAGAGGGGAGATCCACAAATACGCATATGATCGTAGATAAACGGTTAGGATTGAATCCGCAAGGAGATATACGGTGGGGAATGATTTCCGCACAAAGAAGAGGGGATATCAATAAATCTGCATTATATCGTAGATCAAAAGATAGGAGTGAACCCACAAAGAAATCAATAGTTCATAAGAAAAGCAAAAAGTGAAAGGAAGTTCGCAAAAAGACTTTGGGAGATGTCACAGTTCATCATTCTGCATCCCGTGATTCAGAAGATCAACGGTCAGAAAGACATCCATAAAATATTGACGATGCAGAAAGATCAGTACAAAAAGCAGAAGGCAGAGATTTGCAAAAGCAACATTTGTTCTTTTGAGAACCCGCATTCTGCATCCCACGATCTAGAAGATTGACGATCAGAAAGACATCTATAAAAGATTGGCGGTGTGTAAATATTAGTGCGGAAAGAGAAAGGTAGAGAATTGTGAAAGCGACATTTGAGTTTTTGAGAACCCACGATCTAGAATATCGACAGTTGAGAGACATCCATAAAATATCAATGGTGTGGAACGGTTGAGGAAGAAAGCTAAGTGCAGAAAGACACTTTGAGAAATGTCATAGTTAGGCAATCCATAGTGTGGGAGATCGACGATCACAAATATCTTGAAGGAGATCAACGCTGTAGAACGGTTGAGGAAGAAAGCTATGTGCATAAAGACACTTTGATAAATTTCATAGTTAGGAAATCCGTAGTCTAGGAGATCAACGATTACGAAGAGATTGAAGGAGATTAGTAGTGCAGAATGGTTGAGCTAGAGAGCTAAGTGCGGAAATAAATTTTGAGAAATGTCACAGTTCAACAATCCACATACCACATCCTATCTTAGATATACGGAGAGGAAGAAGCCTGATATAAAATCAATGACTCATGATGGTTGCGGAAATGAAGAAAGTGGAAGGTCACGACTGGAAGATTCATGAAGAGGCACGATCAATGAAATGCCGCAATGGTGAAAAAATACATTCGCAGGAAGCTAGAAGGTATTTATTGATAGAAAGTTTGAAGGAAATAACTCGTCTTTGTGATTGCTAATGACAGAGTCTGAGAAGTGAATATCAGATTGATAAAAATCAGTACAGGGTGGCAGGGTGGCACTAGGGAAGACTATAAGTCTGCGAAGGGTGTTTTAGCATCCTTGTCTATTGTAGCATATAGAAACCTAGGGTGTTGGAGCATCCTTGTCTGTTGTAGTAGGTAGAAAATCAGGGTGTTGGAGCATCCTTATCTGTTGTAGCAGGCAAAAACCCAAGGTGTTGTTGCATCCTTTCTGTAGTAGTAGATAAAGAAATTTGTAGATTCATCTTATTAATGAGTTTGAATTGGTGGTTTTCTCTTTTAAGTTTCCATGATAAATTTGTGTTATGTGTGTTCTTGTTGATTATGTGTTTTAATAAGTAAATTATAAAATTTGTTTTAAATTGTGAAAAGTTACAATTTTGATTCACCACCCCTCTCATTATTGTCCAATATTTCAACAATTGGTATTAGAGTGGGTTCCTTCACCACAGTTTAACCAATGGAAGGTAGATCCTATTTAAAGCCACTATGGATCAACAATAATGTTTAACAACCAACATACCTCCATTGTTCAAAAGAGAAAATTATGCTTATGGAGTGTGAGAATGAAGTTCCATCTGATGTCCCTTGGATGGAAGGTTTGGGAAGCAACTGAAAAAGAGTATAAAATAGATGATCAAGAACCTATAGATAATGTGGAACTATCCCAATATGAAGGTAATGCCAAAGCCCTAAATGCAATACTAAGTGATTGACAAACTTTTTATTTACGAAGGTTATGCGATGCAAAAATTCCAAGCATTCCTGGGATATGCTAAAGATTATCTATGAAGGGGCATCTAAAATCAAAGAATCCAAGCTTCAAACATACGCAGGGTAGTTTGAGATCCTTAAAATGAAAGAAGAGGAAAATATTTGGGTATTCCTTCTAAGAGTAGATGAGGTTGTCAATGCTATTAGAGGTCTTGGAGGAAAATTAAAATAAAGATAAGTGGTGAGCAAGGTACTAAGAAAATTTCCAATGAAGTATGACTGAAAAGTGTCCACTTGAGAAGAACAGGATGACCTTGATGACATGACAATAGATGAACTACATGGGATCTTCACTGAATACGAGATGAGGACGGGACATAATGAACCATCAAGAAATAATGCAGCATTTAAATCCCTATCCAAGAACCAATTAGAGAACCTAGATAAAGAAGAAACTCTTTTCATTAGTAAACTTGAGAGAGGTACTGGGAAATACAAAGGAATGCTACCCGTGAAATGTTTTAATTGTGGAAGAATTGCACATTTTGACAATAAGTGTCCTTACCGAAAACAAGAGGAGAGTGATCATGAAGAATATTACTGTCCTAAGGGTAAAATCATGGGTAGGAAGAAGTTTAAGAAAAAGAAGAAGAACTTCTATTCCAAAGAAGGTGGTGATGATGAAAGTGAATATGCATAAATGATATTTATAGGAACAACAAATTCGGATGAGGAATCATAAGTGGGCATAGAATATCAATACATGGCTATTGTTGATGAAATTGAAAAGTGTAGGAAAAGAAACAAATTTTTGAAAGAGAAAATGTCAAAGTACCAAGAAGAAACAAATAAAATTATTATGGACTTGAAGAACTAACTTCAAGAGGCCAAGAATACAAAAGAGGATCTAGTAGTTCTCCTTAAGGAGAGAATCCAATATTCTGAAAAAACTTGAAAAAGAGATAATTCAACTTAGAAAAGGGGTTGATGAAAGATATATCAAATCAAAGTTTGAAACAACTCAAGGATCTTAGATGATATCTTAATTATCCAAAGACCATCAAATGATAAAATTGGTCTAGGATATGACAAAGTAAAGGAGCCAGAATATTCTTCTGTCACAAACCAAGGTGGTAATGAAAGCAGTTACGGTGCACTAAAGAGTCCTATTAAAAGGGAAGAGAGCAAGAAATGTGTCTCATCCTCTCATGAAAAAGACAGAACTAATGAGGTGTCTAAAATACCAATGACAAATAGATATCAGGAGATATTTTTGGGTCATTGTTACTACTGTAATATTTGGTCATAAAGCCCTGAAATGCACAGGTTATGGAAAATGTTTATGAATATAAGAAGGATATGTCTAGTATACTAAAAGGAAGAAATCATAACCATTTTGGATCTCTTCAAATATATGACTTGGAGTGTTAAAAACGTGATAACTTTGGACATATGGCTAGAGAATGTAAACTAAGGAAGAGTGTTTCAGTAGAAGCTCAAAAACAATGGAAGAAGATGGAAGTTGTGAAGAAAGAAGATAAAATATCCCTAAAACATAAAGGGAAATTCTATGGATATTGTCATTGTTGTCATAAGTTTGGTCAAAAGGATATTGACTACAAAATCAAGGGAAAAGATCAAAGTTTGAGAAGGAAACAAAACAAAAACAAATAATTTGTTAAAGGACAAGTAAGAAAGATAACTCATGGGAAGATATGGAAGAAAAAGTTAGATTATGAGAAATCAGAAGAAACACAAGTTTTAAACATCAGTGAAGTCTCCAAATAAGGATGAAATCCACTATGAGGAAAAGCAAGATGGAGATGTAAAATAATGCACCAATAAAGATGGAGGTGATGAAGAAGGATATAATGACTATTGTGGGATTATTTTCTAAAGATATCTCATGATTTAAAGAGAACCCTGAAAATAACATTCAGAGGGATCATATACTCAGGGGGACTTAAAGTCAGAAAATTCCAATTGGTATCTAATGTTGAAGTATGATGAAAGATATATTTATCAAATAAAATAGATGATCAAGGTTAAATGATAAGATTGATGTATGGTTGACATAGAGAAAGTGTAAGACATATGAAGTAACACAAGAACAACAAAATGTGTGATTCATGAAGACATTGATGTCTGCTATCAAATAGAACATAAATATTTAATGTTCACTTAGAATTTTAAGTCATGACACATAAAAATTGTTGACAGTGGAATAAAACTCAAGTGTAATCTGAAAAATAAAAAATTCAGTCTACTGAAACGTGTCAGGATGAGTAAAAATAACAATGAAGATTGGGAAGGAACAATGGGTATTTTAAAAATATATTTATCAGTAAAAGGAAGTTATTTCTAAATTTGTCTCTAAAAATTGTAGCAAAGCATGCAGTTATCTATGACTAAGGATTATGTGAAGACCTCTTAAGAAGATCGAGTTACATAATACAGTTTTTTTTAAAGGAACAATGTAATGTTGAGTGTAAACTCTATCACAAATATGTTAACAAAGGAGAGGAAGTACAGTGACAAAGGGAGTCCATGGAACTATCATTCAAGAACCTATTGCAAGAGAGGAAATCTTAAGATAAATGATAATACATTGGTTAGTACCAAGTCTAGTTAACAAAGGGGAGATATGATGATAGGGGGAGTTGTCAGAAAGAAGAAAGACAAGAAATCCTCAATGGCATAATAGTTTATCCTTTTTCATTGTTGTCAAAGGGGGAGAAGGTTTAGATATTTCCATCAATGCCAAAGGGGGATATTGTTGAGAATATAAGTTGTCAATGATGTCAAAGGGTTTCATGTATGACAAAGGAATAAACAGTAGATGTGGTAGCAGCCAGATGAATTCAACAATGACACAAAGGAAAGTCAGTACTAAGGAATTAGGGATTTTGAAAGTGACAAAAGACAAATATCGATTGATTGATCACTGTAAGGATTGATGATGAATATGTAGGCCTAAGACTGTGTAGGTATTAATGATTGAGATCGTGGTAAGATCAAATCCACGAATGTGGTTGAATTTCGCAAGTTAGAGTTGCGAATGAGATAAATTGATAGTCCTCATTCATCTGCTTGAAGATCGTGTGGTGGATATTAAAAGTGGAATAACATCAACGATTGAAGAAGATTTCGCTGATAAAAGAGCGAAGAGGATAAAAGGTGATTTGAGATGTGAAATCAGAAACTAATTTCCAAGAAGGAGATCGATATCAACGGAGGAGGTTGATCATGGAAGTAGATCAACAGTTGCCAAATATTTCATAGGGATAACTAGCGTAGATTAATAAAATCTTGATGTGCATGAAACTTGAATAAAATATGCCTTATGATATTTTGGGTCCACCATGGATCTAGATCTGATGGTCCTCATGGATTTTGCAATTTCAACTAGAATGTGAGTTAATGTTCTGGATGGGAGCGGAATTTCAATCAAGAATGTTTTACTAACAATGTGGGCAGTCCAGATCAGTCAAGAGAAATTACAGAAGCCGATTTTGATAAGATTTACGGCGGTGAATTATTTTCACACAAATAAAAGGGGAGATCCACAAATCCCCATCTGATCATGGATCAACACTCTAAGGTAATAAGACAAAAATGATTAAATTAATGTCTAAGGTAGGTAACTATGGGTTGATTATTCTAAAACCCCCCCTTAAGCCTGACTTTATGAGTAAATATCAGAAAAATATAGGGCCTAGCAACAAGGCTTATGCATGCTTTACATACTTCTTGTCCATACAACCAAGGAAAGAGGCAAAAACCTAGTGGGAAAATCCTTCCTTAAACATGGACAAGAAAATAAAATTTGGAAATATTGTCATCAATAATGATTCACAACATGATCAACAATCCCCAGCTGTGATTTTAGATTGCTGAAATTATTCTCACAAAAAACTTTGGTGAAGATGTCTGCTACTTGTTCCGAAGATGCACAGAAGAGTAGATGAATGGCACCATCATGCACAAGCTATTTGATGTAGTGCATATGGATCTCAATGTGCTTGGTTCACTGTATCTGAACTAGATCATTGTTGATTCAAATGGTTCTCTAATTATCATAGTAGATAATAGTTGAATAATATGATTCAAACCCACATTCTCCAAGTATTCCTTGCAACCACAAACATTGAGTTGCTGCATTTACAACTCCTCTATACTCTGCTTTTGTAGATGAGAGTGCTATGCCACTCTTCTTCTTACTTGACCAGCTGATTGGCCCTTCTACAAACATGAACACATATCCTGATATAGAATTTTGATCTGTGTTGTCAGTTGCCCAATCACTATCAATAAACCCAATCAAATCAAGATCAGATTTTGCTTTGTAGAAGATCCCATGAGTTCTTGTTCCCTAAACAAAGTTTAGGATCCTTTTGGTTGCCCTCCAGTGGATCTCATGAGGCTGATACATGTATCTTGAAGCCACACTAACTTCATAAGATAATTCAGGTCGAGTGTGTGTAAGATAAATAAAACACCCAATCAACTGCCTATAAGTGTATTATTTACCATAGGAGAAGAACCTGCTTCTTCAAGCTTAACTCCTAAAAGGAAGGGAGTCTTTCTTGGATTGCAATATTTCATGTTGAACTTGTTCAGAAAATATAAGGAATACTTGGACTAATGTACTTTGATTCCATTTTGGGATTGAGCAATTTCGAGACCCAAGAATTGGCTCAACAATCCCAAATCTGTCATAGAAAATGCATGGTTCATTGCATCCTTCAAGGAGGCAATCTCTTTCTTTGAACTTCCTATAATTAGAAGGTCATCCACATACAAGACAATAATCATCAAATAACCATGAATCAGCTTCAAATAGACATTAGGATCATACTTGCATCAAACAAAACCCAGTGATAGCAAAAATCCATCAATCTTGGCATACCAAGCCCTGGGGGCTTGCTTGAGCCCATACAATGATTTCTTTAACCTGCACACTAAAGATGGATTAGAAAAAAATGCTTAAGGTTTTTGCATGTAAATATCCTCAGTGAGATCTCCATTTAGGAAAGCACACTTCACATCCATGTGATGTACCTCCCACTGCTTCGAAGCTGCAATGGCTAAAGCTAGCCTTATGGAGTCCATCTTCGCCACTGGTGCAAAGGTTTCATTGTACTCAATACCATGTACTTGTGAGTAGCCATTGGGTACCAATATTTCCTTATATTTCAAAGGTGAACCATCAGCAGTAAAATTAGTCTTGAAAACCCACTTACATTGAACTAGCTTCCTCCCTGGGGGAAGATCAACCAGTTCCCAAGTGTTGTTCTTCTGGAGTGAGCTGAATTATTCTTTCATGGCTGTTTTCCATATTGGATCATGTGTTGCATATTCATATGTCTGTGGATATGATTCAACCACCAGATAGCACTTCTAATAAAATATGGTATCTTTCACACAAAGGGCACTCTCAAATTGAGATCTAGTCCTCCTAGTGTCATTAGGATTTCCAGCTTGTTCCCCAGCAGCATGAATGGTATTTTCTGCCCATTTTGGTTTTGTAGGAATGTTAGGATCTTAAATTAAATCATAATTATCAGACATATCATAATCATCAAACTCATTAGTCTCTTCACTTATAATCAATGGTTTTGGTGGTGAAGAGGACTCTCCAACTTCAACTGCTGCTAAAGGCTCTTGTTGGAACTGAACACTTATTTCAATGAAAGATTTGTTAGTGCTCAAGTTAATCAGCTTCTACCCTTTTGAATATTTAGAATACCCAACAAATAGGCACTCTTGTCTTTGGGGCTGCAAAGTCTTTCTCTTTTTAGTTGGAATTCTAGACCAAGCCTTTGAGCCAAAAATCCTGAAATGGGTCACATCTGGCTTGTGCCCGCTATAAGATTTGAAAGGAGTCATACCATAAAGATGCTTATGAGGAACCATATTATAGATGTAGGATGCACATTTTATAGCTTCTGCCCAAAAATTTGGTGGCAAACTCTTAGCCTCCATCATGCAGGTTGCCATCTCCTTCAGTGACCTGTTCTTTCTCTCAGCAACACCATTTTGCTATGGTGTGTAAGGGATCGAATGCTGCATATGAATACCTACATATTTACAATACTAAATGAACTCATACTTGACATACTCACCACCACTGTTAGATTTCAGGATCTTGAGTTTCCTCCAAGATTGGTTTTCAACGAAGGCTTTAAAGACTTTGAAGAGGTCAAAAACTTCAGACTTATGCTTTAGGAAGTGAACCCAACAATACCTGGAAAAGTCATCTATGAAGGTCAGTGCATATTTGGATTGAATCATGGACATATGAGGGAATGGACCAGCAATTTTATTGTGGATCAACTCAAGAGGTGCAGAGGTTCTCTCATGACTAGCTCTCTCATATTTGTGCTCTAGGTGTTTTCCTAGGATACAACCTTAATAGACTCCCTTATAAAAATTTATCTTTGGTAACCCTATGACCATATTGTTTTCACAAATCAGAAAGATACTTGTAGTTAAGATGGCCAAATCTTTCATGCCAAATATTTCTTGCCTCATTAGCATGAATCAGAAGAGAACAGGGGTTTGAGTAGGGTAGAAAATGGGAAAACATGGATACCTTCGAAGTGTGATCAACAACACCTTTTGCTATGACTTTACCATTCAAAATCTCTGTGATTTCAACATAATTAGGGGAGAATATTACCATCATTGGAGACCCATTGTGAGTCATGTGATACACTGACAAGAGATTAGAGGCAAGACCTAGAACATACAACACATTATTGAACTTACCATGGTCAAGATCAATCCTTCCCTTCCCCAACTGTCAGTGAGAGAGTCATCTCCCAAAACTATTGGTGGACCTTTCGACATGTCAAGATAGGAGAATGACTCTTTTTTCAAAACCATATGTCTAGAAGCTCTAGAGACTATGATGAAGCTATGTGAGCTTGATGTGCCAGCAACCAAGGCATGTACTCTCTCTCTGCCCTCTAAATTTGATCCTCCTTCCCTCTTCTTTGAGCAATCAGGAAGGGAGATTTTATTCTTCTCCAGGAGTTGGGTCAACATGTCAATTTGCTTCTTCATACAAGAGCTCTCAAGATGATATCCCTTACTGTAGTATGCGCACTTGCTCATTTCTCCTTGGTTCTTCTTCTTCTGGGAGTTCTTCTTGGAACCTTGGGGATCCTCTTGAGACTTGTTCTTGTCTCTCTTTTGATCAAGTGGCATTTTATTTTTTTTCTTGCTTTTTGAATCCACCCTTGAATCTCCAAAAACCAAAGCTTGGTCTTTGAAAGGTTTGATGGTTCCCATCATCACCAACTTATCTTGTTCCCATGTGAGGGATTCCATGAACTCTACAAGCTTAGGAATCTTCCAGGCTCAAGCTGTCAACTTAGTGGCATGGAAGGTAAAACAAAACATTGAATAGTTAGGTCCAAGATCAGAGAGTATGGCCAAAACTAGTTTCTCTTCCTTCTTTTCAATCCCACACTATTTTAGCTGCAAAACAAGGGCTTTAAACTTGGAAAAGTAGAGTTGCAAGGATTCAAAGCTACTAGGCCTCAAGGAGATCAGCTCATTCTCAATTTGGTGTCCTCTCATCTCATCTGTCTTAAGAAAAATCTCTACAATATTCTCCCACACTTCATTAGGTGATGTCAATCCATCAAGATGGAAGAGGAAGTCTCTTGAAATGCTCAGACACAAAATACCATAGGCCTCATCCCTCTTGTTGTGCCATTTGATTTTATCTGCAGCTACATTGGGATCTACCTGAGTTTCCATAGTCACCCTGTAGAGACATTTTGGTCTCAAAAATATCTCCATCTCAACTTTCCACTCAAAGAAATTTAATGGATTCAAGATGATCTTCTGAGATTGGTCCATAGCTTAGAAACTGTGCCCTTCAGTCAGCAGAATATGCTCCCAGTCAAGATGTTGAACCTGCAATATCAACATGGAAGGAGAGAAATTGATATACAAAGGCTTTGATACCATGTGGAAATTGAGCCCAAGTTATAGAACAATTACACTCACAAAATTGCTAATCAAACATGCAAAATTAACACCAAAGGAGACTGAAATTGGAACATAACACTAATCTGTATTGAGTAAGTGTACAATAGCCAACCTTGTGAAGTAATAGGATGTTGTAATATATAATTATATGAGATATTCAAATGCATAAATATGCCATTCGAAATAGTCAAAAAGCAGGCTTACCAAAACTAGTCAAATCCCCCATAGTTACATAAAGTAGTTTACAAATCTAGGTAGATGCTCATGAATTGGCTAAGTCAAGTGGGAAAGATAAAGAGGGATGGAAAGAAAAATCATACATGCTTTTATTTGGAGAAAAGGAGGGAGGATGATGTGGGAAAAAAACAAGGCAGTTACCACTAGTTTATCTTTCCCTTTGCCTTAAATCAGAAATAATACAAGGCATCTTTACAGAAAAAGAAGATATGCGCTTTGGAGAATATGGAATAAAGAATACATGCTAAAATGGGTTTCCAAGATGTTTCCCAAGTGCTCCATGACTCATTTTTAGCATGTGTTGACTTCTAGGACATGTAGAAGGCAACTAGCATAGAGTGGAATCTAGGAAACTAGGTAATAAGACAAAAATGATTAAATTAATGTCTAAGGTAGGTAACTATGGGTTGATTATTATAACACAGGAAGAAAAAAGGTATTTATTGAAATAATGATTGAAGGAAATAACTCATCTCTGTGATTGCAAATGACAGAGTCAAAGAAGTGAATAGTAGACTGATAAAAATCAGTACAGTGTGGCAGGGTGGCGCTAAGGAAGACTATAATTATGCGAAGGGTGTTGTAGAATCCTTGTCTATTGCAGTAGACAGAAACCCAGGGTGTTGCAGAATCCTTTTCTGTTGTAGTAGGAAGAAACCCAGGGTGTTGGAGCATCATTGTCTGTAGTAGCAGGTAGAAACCTAGGGTGTTGTTGCATCCTTTCTATAGCAGCACATAAAGCAATTTTGTAGATTCATCTTATTAATGAGTTTGAATTGGTGGTTTGTTCTTTGAAGTTTCCAGGTTAAATTTGTGTTCCATGTGTTCTTGTTGATCATGTGTTTTAATAAGTAAATTATAAAAGTGGTTTTAAATTGTGAAAAGTTACAACACGGTTTCACCCCCCCCCTCTCAGTATTGTCCAATATTTCAACATAAATCGATTCATATATTTGTGTGATGTTTTGCAGCCCTATATCAGTCCAAAATTCATATTTATTAAATAAATATAAAACCCCATATTCATATCTCATGAGGCAAAGCATGTATCCCTCTATCTGATATATTATGACCAATTATGTAGTCCTATGTTCAAAGCTTTATGAAGCAAGTATGAAACCCTATATCTCATGTCTTATTAAGGAATTGTTTTTCCTTATATAAGTACTATATACGTATATACCAGTCCTACATAAGTCTTATATCAATTCTATACTATATCAAATAATATGGACTCATGAGATTGATAACATGCCAATAAAGACAAAAACAATGTATATGCTCAACACAATTTCAAGTCCAGGAATATAGATCTCTATATTAATGAAACATATTAAAAAAACTTTAGATCTGATTTATAACATATTATAACAATTAAAATATAAAGTACTCATGTTTATTGTTTTGTGTGGGATGCCTCTTGATCTTTGCACCCTTGCAGAGACAGTTGGATGCCTTCTTTATTCACTACAACTTTAAACACTACAAAAACTTATTGCATGTACCTAAAGGTGAGCCTGTGCATGGGAATAATCATCCCATGCAACCAATAGAAAATTATCTTCTCCACTAAAGGAAATATTCCTTTTGATCATACTTTTCCTTGGATGATTTGTTTTGACAAGGTTCACCTCCTTCTACGACAATGGATGCATGAAGCCTTCATTCTTTCTTCTTTATTGCATAACGCTCTTTCACAAAGTGGCCATTCTTTCCACAATAAAAACATTTAGCCTTTGATTTTTTGAATTCCTTATTGAAATTCTTCTTATTTCCATGAAATAATTTCTTGGGAGTGAATGGATTCCTCTCTTTCTTCATTCTTGCTATGAGGAAAAGATTCTCCTATTTAGTGCACGCACCCTTGCTTTGGATGCGCCCTTATTCTTGGATTCAATCATGCCATAGTATTTTGAAGTTGGGATTCTATTCTCTTCCATTTACCACTTCTAAGAAAGTCTCCCATGATTAAGGAAGTCCCTCGATGGTGGTTTGAAGAAGGTCATCCTCATCCGTCACCACATCGATGCTTATAAGCTGATATTTCACTTGTGAAATATTTGTTAAGAAGGATTCTATAATCTCATCCTTCTCCATATTTAGGTTGCACAACTTGTTCTTCAAGGCCCTCTTTTGATTGAGATCCTTCTTCTTATACAAGTTCGTAAGTGTTTCAAAATACTCCTTTGCCTCCTTGAATGGTCTGATCACTGACATGAGACTGTCCTTGACGAAGTCATATATGATCCTATTTTCCTTTGCTTTATTCTTGTAATTTATTATTGCTGCATTAGTGGTGGGATCCTCTACCACCAAATTCATAAATGAATCAATATAATTTTCCTCGAGAAGATTCAACACTCTTTCCTTCCATGTGTTAAAGTTGGAAGTACCTTCAAGAAGGTCTTTCGGTTGAATGGAGATGAATGTCATGGATGAAATATTTTTCTCAAGTCTTCAAAATATACAGAGACTTATATTACTACACACAACTAATATATTTCCCACCCTATGCTCTAATACCATGTTGATGTTTGAGAAAAATCGGGGATTATTAAACTTTAAAACTTTTATCAAACAATTTCAGCACTTTATGAAACTTTAAATCAACCACATAAGAAACTTTATATGAGCACATAATCAACTTTATATCAGCCATATATGAATCTTTAAACCAGCCACATATTAATATTTATATCAGCAAGATATGAATCTCAAGAATAAGTCAGCCACATAAAACAATCAACCATAAGAGACAAGATATACTTTGGGAAAACCCTCCAAACATGAATGATGAAAAACCTAGCAATTATTTGACTATGATATACAGATTTGTGGAGAATGATTCAAAACACATAAGTAGATTTCTCCATAAGAGATATCACACTAGTAGTAGAGAAGAGATATCCAATTCAACCCTGCAAAAATAACTATATGCAACTGTGTATTGAACTTTTCATATGCCCGGAATATTAATAACAAGCCAAAACACCTAGCATGTAGAAGGGGGTGAATTCGAGGCTCAATAAACACACTGAGATCATACATGGTTCATTCACTAGTAGTAGCATGCACTAGAACTCCTCTTATGCAATCATTAGTTCCCTCCTAAGCTCATGTGTTAAACTAACATTTCAGTTACTCTTTCATGCACATGATATTTTCCCTCCTTCTTTATTTATCTTTAACTAGATGGTAACTGACTTGAACTAAATGTGAACTAATTGAACTAACAGAATTGATAGTGAACATATTGAACTGAACTCAATATTAAACTGAATGAACGACCATAAATTTAGGAGACTAACTGAAATTCTTTGGTACTTCACAATCAGTGTCACCCATGCACAAACACTTTTCATGAATCAAGGGGATATTCCTTCTTTAACTAACACATTATTTATTTACAACTTAGGCTTAACTAAGGCCTTCATAATTCGAGTTCACTTGAGGCATACATATGCAATTCGAATTCATTAATTAAATATGGCATGGTCCATATGTTTATTATAATAATAATAATAATAATAATCTATTTTTAAGGTCACCGCCAAGCGAGACACCAAATTGGTGTATGAGACCCCCTTGTTTGTGGGAAAAGGGACCCCCCTCTACACAGCAATTTAACTGCTAAAGTCTACAGAGGTGTACATACACTACCCCCCTCTGGATTTGAACCTGTGACCTCCTAAGAGGAAACACATGCTCTTAACCATTAGGCCCACTCTAACCATATTATCATATCATACTCAAAAGAATTGTTGGATACTAATGATCATATGTATTACCCCGGGTCATATAGTCATATGATAAAGTAATTCACTCTAGGGGTAGATAATCCCCAAAGGATACTTATAGCACCTAGTGTTATAGCTCAAAATGACACATCTCTACCTATGACCACTTTCCTATGTTTTCGTCGCATGTCGACACTTCCATGACGACACTTCATGAAAAATCACTGAAAGTCACTGAAAAAAATCCTAACTTGGAGGACCCATATATTGAGTTTTGTAACTCTATTTGACCTCATCTCTACACCATTGGAAAGATATTTCTGTTAGCTAAAACTTTCTAGAAGACACCAAAGTCTGAAAATGTCTAGAAATACCCTAAAAATGAGTTCTTTGTGTGTACACGACTTTCCTTAAGGCAAACCTGTGTATGTACGTGAGTTTCTATATATAATAGTCATGTACGCCTTAAATACATGAATTTTTTGCATTGAAACCCACATGTAATCCTATTGTACGTGACTATTGTTTCTGCAACCCGTGTGCACCTCTTAAAAATGTCAAAAAACATGTCTTTTGAAATTTGGGTAGTTTGGGTAGTTATGCAACTGACTCCTTCAATTGTAACTACTTTGTCTTTGCCCCTAACTCTTCCTTAAACATATAAATAGAGGTAGGGAGGTCCATGAGAGGGGACTTGAATCTTTGCATTGTTATGCTGGAGGATTTGGAGCTCTCTTTTCCCACACCCTTGCCCTGGCAATCATCCCCTTGTGTTGCAGAGCTTGGAGGCTGAGTTCTTTGGAGAAGAGAAGCAACAGAACCAGATCAAGGTTTTGTGAGGTGCCGAAATTGAAGAGAAGGTATATTTGTACTTGTTTTCAAGATTAATAAAGATGTGATGTCCTTCTTCTTCCCAAATGATTGTTCAATGTGTGATTGAATCTCTGTTTATGATCATATTATGATGTTAATCAGATTATTATTTCAGATTTATTTGATTATCATTGCTTTATATGTGGTCATATTGGTTTGAGGAAGGTATAATTCGTTTTGCAGGTCTCTTGGAGCAAGAGGAGCAAGAGGAGCAAGAAGAGGATTGAAGGGCTGCTTGGATCAACCTTTGTTTGGATAAGGTATGAACCATTCTAATCTCTAAAACTTGCTTATATATGCTTGCTAAACATTGTGAATCTCTCTTTCAACCCCAGTATGTTGATGGCCTCTTAAACCCTAGCCATAGGATACTTTCCTTTACAACAGAACTGGCGACTCCACTGGGGAGTGCCTTGTCTGTTTGGGGTTTCTATGTCTTTCATTTAGTCTTTTGCATTGTTTTGGGTCCTTTTTTCCATTGAGGAACACTTTATAAGTCTGATATAACACCTCCCCTGCCTCCCTAAGGCATTTTTTGACCTTTTTTGAGATTTTTTATACCCATACGTGAGTTGTAGACTGAACAGTTACATGTCTAGTTTGGTACATGGGACTCTCTATATTTCCAACCCTCATATGATACATGACTTGTCAATGGTACAACCCACATGTGCTTATACATGCGACTTTCTATATTGTCAACCCGCGTATGACACGCGACCTGTCAGTAGTGAAACTCGCATATGCCCCTTTAAACAGTGTTTTTTATCCTCTTTTGTGGTTTTTTCTTCTGTTTGAAGGTTGTTTGGAAGGTATTTTTAGGTCCTCTGCAGGTGTATGACTCCAGGGATTTAGTACCATCCTTTTTGGTTGTCCTTTATCTATGTGGTAAGCCTTTTTATAGCATTAGGGTTTTCTCTTTGCTCTTTCCCCCACTTCCTTTTCTTGGTATGATTTTTGGCTTATGTTTCTGGTTAGCCTATGTTAGTGATATTTGTCTGAGTTCAGAAGCTTGTTGGTGTTGGTTTCCTTCTTCTTCTGTTGGTTAAATTCACCATGCCAAAATAGTTAACTTGTTTTTTATGCAAGCCTTCCTTCCAAGTAGGGTTTATACTAACTTTAGTTCATTCTAGAGTTTGTTTGGTGGTTGTATAGCAGAGTTCCTTTTGCTTGGTTCTTGTTATCTGCATACTTTAGTTTGTAGGTAGTTTTTCTTTTGCATTTATAAAAGAAAAATAAAAAGAACATATACTTGTTTTTGCTACTTCCCCCCCCACCTTTTTCTTTTGCTTGACCTTGTTAGACAAGGTACTGAGCAACCTCTGTTTGTAGGTTTAGATTGATACTTGGGACTTCTTGACCTTTGTTTATGTCAGTCTTATTGCTCAGTCTCTTCATTCCAAAATTGTTGGCTTGTTTACCTTTGTAAGCCTTTCTTTCAAGAGAGGTTGATATCCAACTTTAGGGAAACCTAGGGTTTGTTTCTGGGGTGTAGAGTAGTTGTCTATTTGCTTTGCTTACAATACTTGCTTGCATTAGTTGATAGGTTGTTTTTTCTTTTGTATTTATAAAAGAAAAGGAAAAAAACACATGTTTGCTTTATATGCATGTAGATTAGTTTTTTAGTCTAGATTGCATGGCATATCATTGTTTTTGAAAAAATAAAAAAGAATTTGTTCTTTGGTGGCTTTCAAGTTTCTATTTGAAAAAGAAGAAGAGAATAGTTTTTGCTTTTTGCATTTCATTTCTCTTTGCTTAGTCATTTTGTTTCAACTTTGAGTCAAAACACCACATAAATTTCACGCCATTTACCCTCTGACTAAAAGCAACCCTTAAAATAAACGATATAATTTAAAATTATTAGTAAATTTTATTTTATAGGGTCATACACCAACTAGCTCAGGCTAGACTTGTGGATTAGGGAGTTTCAACTCTCCACAAGTGTTAAAATTTAAGACGTAGTTTGCCAATCACTAGGTAAACCCTTTTGTATGTTGATTGTATCTGGGAAGCTCCTCTCAAATGGGAGTTAAGCACAAGGCCGCGTGGAGGCTTGGACTGAGGAGATAACCCTCTGATTCCTTGTCAAAGCGTAGACCAAGGTTTTTGCGCATATGGGGAATCTTTCTTAGACAATGTTTCAGGATTTGCTACCCTACCCATGCGTATGAACCAGGATTGTGACTATCCCCCCAGACTATAAATATAGTTAAGGTAGCCTTTAGTCTCTTTGACATCTAGGGTTCATACACAAGTACACCAGAAGGCTATTTCTGGTTGACCTTGGATGGACTTGGAAGGTAACCCCTGTAGAAGGTGTGGGAGGGCGGTGGTTGATTCCTCCACTTGTGCCTAAGAACATCTACAGGGACACCAAGTAACTGTCTATCAACTTTCTTTTGGAAAGCGTATCTTATACCTGTTTGTCTGTTTGGCTTTAGGAATTTTTTAGTGAGTGATGTGTGGTTTATCTATACTTAGTGTACCTTTAGGTGTGTTCTTTGTAATTTTGGTTGCCTATCAACCTCATACTTTGTCTCTTGGTTTGAAACTATGTATAACACCCCTTTTAACACCAACCAAGAGATCCCCATGTTGGGAACTCCTTGTACTATTCCTCTCACAGGGAATGTTGGTGTTCCCTTGATGGCCACCTTGAATCTACCTAGATTCACCCTAGGGCTACTAGTGTGGTTGTTTTCCACTCCAACTATCCTGAATGCTCCTGGTGCTTCTCAAGTAAGCTCCTTATATCAAGAGCATAAAAAAACTACTTCCCCTTCACCGCAGTTGATTCTCCTCCTCCTTCTACCTCATGCGGTGAAAGTACTGATACTAGTAACCGACAGTCTAAAAGGAGTAAAAGAAGGAGGAATAGGAAGAAGGCACATAAGCAAGGGGGAACCCGTTCAACCTCTACAAGTCAAGTTGAACCTCACCACCCAACCTTTGCAGTTCATGCTGGGGGCACCTATCCAACCTCTGCAGGTCATGTTGGATCTAAGCACTCAACATTTTCAAGTCAAGTTGATCTTCACCATCCAGCATCTGTTGATCATGATGGTGGGATCCTTCCAACCTTTCCAGGTCACGTTGGATCCAGTCACTCAGCCTATGCAGGTCATGCTGAAGGAACCCGTTCAACCTCTATTGTTCAAGTTGAACCTCCCCATCCAACCTCTATAATTCATGTTGGATCCATCCACCCATCCTCTGTTGTTCATGCTGGAGGCACACACTCAAATGCTGCAAAGCAGATTGATCCTAACCATTCAGCCTCTATTGTTCATGTTGGTGGTGCCCTTCCAACCTCTGTAGGTCATGTTGGACCCAGTCTCTCAGCCTCTACAAGTCATGCTGGGGGTAGTCTCTTAGCCTCTATGGTTCATGCTGAAGACAATCCGTCAACCACTGCGAGTCATGTTGACACTGTTGAAAAGACTACCCGTTCAAAACACAAGCCCAAGTTTCCTTGTAAGCTTTGTGAGGGAGACCACTTTACTTATAAATGCCCTTCTATCACGGAGGTGCGAAGAGTTTGGTTTCATGGTCATCCCATTTTTGAACATCCTGAAGTCTCTCAACAACTAGCCTCTCTTAGTCAGGTTGGACCTAGTCACCCAGCCACTGTAGTTCATGCTGGGGGAAAACTCTCACCCTCTGTAGATCATGTTGAGAGAAAACAGTCAGCCACTGCTAGTCATGTTGACACTGTTGAGAAAACTGGTTGTTCAAAGTGAAAACTTAAGTTCCCTTGTAAGTTATGTGAGGGAGATCATATTACTCACCCGTGCCCTGCTATCACAGAGGTGTGAAGAGTGTGTTCCGAGACTCAAGAATTTCCTTCTCCTGAACAACCTATAGTTTCTCAACAACCTACTCAACCTTTGGTTGATCAAGTGGTCGAACCAATCTCAAATTTGGTCGATCCCACTCTTCTTTTGGAGAGTGATCCTGATGTGATTGAACCAATGTCATATTTGGTCAATCCCACTCTCCCTTTGGAGAGTGACTTTCATGAAGCGGCTAAATCAATTCCATTATTGATCAGTCCCACTCTCATTAGAGGAAATTTCAACTCAAAATGGGCCTTTTAACTTTTATTCAAATTCCATGTCATCATGTGTTAGCCAATGAAATTGCTTTAAATTTGAAATACCGTATAGGTCTTAAAAACTTTTTTAATATAAATTTGGGGATAGGTATCATAAAAAAAACTACTTTTTTGGTTTGTATTTTTGACATATCTCCCTGTGTTTTTACTCAAATTTAGATCGAGAGAGCTCGTTGGATGCGAAATTAAATTCCACATCCAACTAGTACCCACTCGGAATACTTTTGACGGACCCCGCTACCCCAAAAACAAGAAATACCTAAAAAATGGAATGATGATGTCATCATTCCATTTTTTCAGGTATTTCTTAGTTTTGGGGTAGCGGGGTCCGTCAAAAGTATGCCGAGTGGGTACTCGTTGGATGCAGAATTTAATTTTGCATCCAATGAGCTCTCCCGATCTAAATTTGAGTAAAAACACAGGGAGATATGTCAAAAATACAAACAAAAAAGTATTTTTTTTCTTTTCTTCCTCCAAAATTAATAAATATTATTTTATTATTTTAACTATTATTTTATTAGTTCATTTTAGGAGGCCCATTTTGAGTTGAAATTTCCTCTAATGTCCTTTGGAGAGTGAAGTGTCTACTAGTCACATTTTCTTCACTGTCAGTTCAGAACTTACTAAACAAGGGGGCACTGAACTTGCTTCGGATCAACCCCCACCAAGCTCCCGGATTGCTTCCTTTGATTGGGATAGCCTAGTTGAGTCGTGCCTTCCTTCTAATGCACATTTCCAGATAAAGGTAAAAGTTGAATCATACATGATTGCTCATTGTATTGTTGATGAAGGAGCCTCAGTTAGTATTTTGTCTGCTCGTGCTTGGAGAGGCATGGGATCTCCCAGCCTTGTGTCAACTGCTAGTCAGTTACTGGCATTTGATAGAAGAACTTGTATAGCCTTGGGAATTCTTGCTCAACCACCTATTACTTTGGGTGGGAAGACCGTCTTAGTTGATTTCATGGTGATAGAAGACCCCTTGGACTTCAATATGCTCCTTGGATGTGATTATGTCTATGCCATGCAAGCTGTGGTGTCAACATTCTTTTGTGTGATGTACTTTAATCATGGCGAAGAAATTGTCACTATCGATCAGTTGGATTTTCTTGATCCTTCTCCTGACCCAACTAGAGACCAGGTCTTTCATTTATTGGTTCCCAATGTTTCTATAGACACTACCTTGCCATAGGTGAGCTATGTGACCTCATGTCCTTTGCGTTCAATTGCTACCAAGAAGCAGCCTCTTTTTTCATGCTTACCTTCTCAAGACTTCTTCCCAGCAGTTGACTAAGTGAGCCATCCTATACAGACTGTGGATTCTACTCTCCACTCTCTTAATCCATTTGAAATTTTAGGCATGTGTCCTATCTCGGATGATCTCCTTCCTTCGGATGAATTCTTCCTAGAGTCTTTGATATAGTCTGACCTTCTTTTGGATGTCGGTTCAGTTGTGACTAAGTCTAACCCTGATTTTCCTAGTAAGCTTGATCGATCTCCTTCTATTGGTCTTGTTGAGTCTTTGAACTCTCCCTTTGATCAGCAAGTCAGTGATCCTGATGAGTTTGATTTTTCTTATGAATTTTTCAACTCCTGTGACACTGAATTTGTTCCTGCAAACTCTGTATCCCTTGTTGATTTTTGCTCTCCTTCTAAGGTTGATCTTACTAATTATAAACCCTCGAGCCTTGGTGAAATAGAATATTCTTTGGTCGATTCTTCCTTGACTTTACCTTTTATAAAAGATAGCAAAGTCGCATGTGTTTCTTCCAAAGTGACCTGCATCAGATCTTTTCTTCTGAATGTGATCCTGATGTTGTTGTTTCTTGGAGATAGGATTTGTAGTTGGATTCACAACTGTTTACTGGCCTTGCCTTATTTTTCAAGTCATAATTGCATTTTCATGTGTCCTGCTCACGCATATGATCCTGATTCCGGCTTTCATGCTTTTAGCTCGTTGTATAAGCCCTCATCTTTGTTCTCATCGTCGCTAATCCTTGTATCATTTTTCCTTTGCAACTTGACACCTTTTACATTGAGGAGACATTACCTGAGTGTATTTATCCTACTCACATTCCTTGCATTATGCATAGGTTTTTTCCTCACGCTTGGAACTAGTTTTGCTTGCCTATGACACTCGTCTCCTCACATTTAGAGCATTCTTTCTGCTCTCCTTTGAGCTCATTAAAAAAAATAAGGAGGCCGCGAGTTGACTTTTCCGGACTCGTTAAAACTTCATGGGAAAGATTTTGAGTTTCTTTAGGCCCAGGTTTGACTCCTCAAAATAGACTTGACTGCTGAGTAAACTTGTCCATTCATGCTCGTTAAGGATATGTGAATGGGCATCCACATTGGTGGTAGGTTATCTCTTTCTCGGACCATGTGGAATAATATGAGAAAGGAACACTCTCTTTTCTTCGAAATTGAGAAGAGTATTCTCAAGCATAGGTTTATTACTTTTATGGACCTGAGGGACTAAACTTACGGAAAAGGAACCCCTGGTATGAGCTTAGTTTTCTCTTTTTCATGCTCTGGACCAAAACATGAAAAAAATTATGAGTGTACTTTATGTCTTTGTCATGCTCGTTAAACCCTAAAGAACAAAGCATCGAGTTTATTTTTGTAAGCCCCATTTCTCGTAATCAAATGGATCTTTTTGAGTGATCTTTCCTTCCTTCACACTTGTAAAACTCAGGCTATATGCTGCTTTTGAAGGAGTGTTGGGTAGGTGGTAATTTAACCTTTTTCGGACCTTCCTAACTAAGTATGAAAAAGGTGCACCTTTTCTTCTTCAGAAGTTAAGAGAGTTCTTCTTTGGTATGTTTTATACTTTTTCGGCCTTAGGAGACTAAATTATATGAAAAATCACCCCCTTGGAGTCTTCTTTGGAGTTTTCAGACTCTCTAAACTATGAAAACACCGTCGTGCATGTACTAGTTCGGGCTCGTAAAATCCACGAATCAGTGCTTTATCAAGCATTCTTTTGTCTTTTCTTCGAGCTTGCCAAAAATGAATATGGTATTGAGTTTGCTTTCTTGGACTTGTTAAACCTTTACCAGAAAGAGGGGAAGGGAAGTTCATTCACATGTTTTTTACATCATGGCAGCAAGTCTTGTTTCCTTGAACAAAGCACCGGTTTTGATTCTATCAATAGTTAGGTCCTAGTATTTTGACCTTATCCCGATTTCAGAGTTTCTTACTCCTCTAGTTGGTCTCTTTTCCAATTATATGGGGAATCTGTCAATTTCTCCTACATTGTAGATTTGTTTCGTTGGTCCTTTTTGTGTCAAAAGCTGCCTAAGTCACTTTTGTGTCATGGTCACTGTTCAATGATTGAACCTTTGTCGGCTATTTTGTAGTTGCCATGACCTTTTGTGTCAGCCATTCCTTGGTATCAGTTCATTACATCATGTCTTCGACAGTCCTTGTCATGAAATTCAGTACCAATTCCAGATCCAATTAGTGTTTGACTTACCTCATGTTGGATGATTAAGGATGCTTTAATGCCTTCCTTCCAATGGATCTCTTCTTATCGACTGCAACACATCTTGCTCTGGGGATGAGATTTAGAGTTTTATGACAGTACCTTGGGGATTGTAGTCATCAGTGGAAATTTCCCTCGCTATTGGGTAGTGGGAATACCTTAATGCCTCATACTCGATGGATTCTTCAAGTGTTTGACTTCAAGTCCTTGTACTCACACTTGTTAGAATGTACTAGGTACCTTGGGAACCATTTTCATTAATGGTGGTTTCCCTCGTGTTTGTTAACAGTTCTCATTATTAACCGGTAATCAAACAGTTTCCTCCATGTTCGAATTCAGCTCCTTTATTCACATGGTTAGGATTCGTACCTTTTTTGGGTTGTTTGGATTGAAGACCTTGGGCCAATAGTAGCATCGTCATTTTGCTATTACCTGAGTTGTGCAAGACCTTGTTATATTTTATATGACCTTTTTATGAGACATAGATCCACCTTGTATTTTTGTGGCTATGATCGATTGTTGAGCATGGATCCACCTAGTTCATTTGTGGCCATGGATCCTTTAGATTTGATATGGCACCTTTTTGCATATTGAGTGACCATGATAGTTTCATCAGTTATACATATGTTGGATCCGCCTATATCTTTATGGCGATGATTTGTATATGGACTTGTATGTCCTAGAGATCAGTTTTTTCTAACATTTATCTCTCTTTCAGGTACCTTTGTTCGAGCCTTTTGATCTTGGATTCTCTACTCTGTCCATACTCAGTTGTTTCCTTTATAATGTATTTCAGCTATCGTCTTCCCCTCTAACCTCATACATTAGGGGGCATATATTATAGCTCAAAATGACACATCTCTGCATGTGACCACTTTCCTATGTTTTCATCACATGTCGACACTTCCATGACGACACTTCATGAAAAGTCACTAAAAAAACACCTCACTTGGAGGACCCATATATTGATTTTTGTAACTCTGTTTGACCTCATCTCTACACCATTGGAAATATATTTTTTTAGCTAAAACTTTCTAGAAGACACTAAAGTCTGAAAATGTCTAGAAATACCCTAAAAATGAGTTTTTTTGTGTGTACACGACTTTCCTTAAGGAAAACCCACGTACGTACGTGAGTTGCTATATATAATAGTCGCGTACGCCTTAAATACACAACTTTTATGCATTTCAACCCACGTGTACTCCTTTTGTATGAGACTGTTGTTTCTGCAACCCGCGTACGCCTCTTAAAAATGTCAAAAAACACATCTTTTGAAATTTGGGTAGTTTGGGTAGTTATGCAACTGAATCCTTCAGTTGTAACTACTTTGTCTTCACCCCTAACTCTTCCTTAAACTTATAAATAGAGGTAGGGAGGTCCATGAGAGGGGATTTGAATCTTTGCATTGTTATGCTGGAGGATTTGGAGCTCTCTTTGCCCACACCTTTTCCCTGGCAATCATCCCCTTGTGCTGTAGAGCTTGGAGGCTAAGTTCTTTGGAGAAGAGAAGCAACAGAACCAAATCAAGGTTTCATGAGGTGGCGAACTTGAAGAGAAGGTATATTTTTACTTTTTTTCAAGATTAATAAATATGTGATGCCCTTCTTCTTCCCAAATCATTGTTCAATGTGTGATTGAATCTCTGTTTATGATCATATTATGATGTTAATCAAATTATTATTTCAGGTATATTTGATTATCATTGCTTTATATGTGGTCATAATGGTTTGAGGATGATATAATTCATTTTGCAGGTCTCTTGGAGCAAGAGGAGCAAGAAGAGGATTGAAGGGCTACTTGGATCAACCTTCGTTTAGCTAAGGTATGAACCATTCTAATCTCTGAAACTTGCTTATATATGCTTGCTGAACATTGTGCATCTCTCTTTCAACCCCAGTATGTTGATGGCCTCTTAAACCCTAGCCATAGGATACTTTCCTTTACAACACCTAGTGACCATGACTAACAATACATCACATAGTATATCCTCATGACTTGATACAACACAAGTCTCCAGTATTGATACAAAACAATACCATATCAAGTTAAGGAGATCCATCTCATTGGGTTCCATATATGAGAACCATTTGACTTGATACAACACAAGTCTGCAGTCTTAATACAACACAAGATCAATCTTGATACAACACAAGATCACTGTACAAGCATCCCACCTCAATACATGAGGACATAGATATGACTTGATACAAAACAATGTCTGGACTTGATACCACACAAGTCCTTAACTTGATACAACATAATTTTATGACTTGATACAACACAAGTCCCTAAATTGATACAACACAATACCCTGACTTGATACCACACAAGTCTTTAACTTGATACAACACAAGTCTCTAACTTGATATAACACAAGTCTCTGACTTGATACAACACAAGTATGGAGAATGACTCCTGATGCTATACATTTAACACTCCCTCTCAATGAGGGAGACATTCTCTGATTTACCAAGAATTTCCTGCCATACTAAGCTTATCTTGGAAGTATCTATACTTCATCACTAACAGTACCTTGTCCACACTTTTGCAATCTTCTCATCAATAGCTATGTACTGAAATTTCATTTTACATGACCATGACTTCAATGAAGTAAAAATTCATCTCAATGTGTTTTATCATAACACACATAGGGTTTTTCGGAATTATTGACTATTAACACCTAATAAATGTAGGCTTAAGTCTTTTACCCTAGTAGGTAACTTCCCAAGATACACTACTCCTTAGGAGGTAATACTAATCGTGATATACATTGCTTATATGAGGCTAAAACAATAGATGGATATCACGATAGGTATATCATGTATCAAATACAATAAATACCCTATTCTAATGTACCTCAAAATGTATTCAAACATATGCTTATTAAAAAGCATAAAAATACAACATGGGTTCTAGGTACTTTAAGAGACCAACAAACTATCTACAAATAGTAGCACCATATCGACCCGATCCAGAATATAGTTTCTCTAAAATGGAAACCATGGAATTAAATCCACCACATACAAAATTATACATCAAATGTATAATATCATGTAGAAAGAGACTTTCATCTTTTCTTTTAATCTTCAACATTTGTTGTCTTCAAGAATATCTTCTACCTAGAGAGCTTCTATGTGAGATTTCCATTCTCTATGATGTTGTTCAACCATGTCCTACTCTAATAGTGATTCATATTATCTCTCTGAGTAATTGAGAGTGAATGGAAAGGATTTGAAATCTTTCTTGAGATCAAATGATAAGGATTTGAAATATTTCATAGAGGAGGTTGCACATATCCTTGATAAGGGGAGCATCCAAATATATTTTGGTACTAGAAAACGTAAGGAGGAGAATAAGTCATCCCAACATGACTTTGAAAAAGTTGGACATCCAATCCTTAGTGGTGAGGATTGTATAAATTAAGAAGAAGAATCACCACTAGTGTTCTTGCTGATGATATGGATAATGGAGAAACTATTGATGGTTTCCTAAGCACTTTTGATGGGGTACCTACTAATGAGTTCTCAAGTTATATAGAGGAATCTGCTGATGGATGCTATGATGGAGAGATAACTATTGATGTGTTCTAAGGAGAGTCATATATTGATGGATGTCCATTCCTCTATGTTAGTGACATAGATATTCCACTTGATGAGACTATTGCAAGTACAAGATCTCATGAGTCTGAAGAAGATGAATATTTTGTAGTACAAGGAGAGGTCACAGGATCAATACCACCATCACCACATAATATTGATGAGGTTGATCCATTGATAGATGATTAAGAGGTTGTTTCTCAACCTTATCCCTTTGAAAGGACACTCAATATGAGTGAAAGGAAGATTAAGGAGGCCTTACATGCTCTCTGTGAAACTCATGCTTCGGTGTCATAGTATTTTTGAAAATTTTCTTCATTGGAGTAGCTACCTTCACTTGAATTGATGGAGAAGATTCAGAAGGAATTTTCCACAATCAAAGGTAAATTTCTGCAATTTCTTTCTGATAGAGATGATTTGCTTGACCTTGTGGAGATGTATCATGACACATATTTGAGGAATGTAGAAGAGGTTGAAAATCTCACTCTTAAGTTGGTAACTGTGGAAATTAAGGCCAGCAATAGATTAATTTTACTCACAACAATTATCAATTGATCATGCAAAATCACTCACAAAAGAGACTGAATATGGAGCTGTAACACTAAATTGTATTAACTGAGTGTACAATAGCCAACCTTGTAATAACATAGGCTGCTGAATAAATAGAATACATCAAGGATTTGATTGCATGAGGAGCAAATCAAATCTAGCATAAAGCAGGCTTACCAAAAATAAGCAAATCCCCCATAGGTGTAAAAAGCTAATCCCAAATTTGTCATGGAGCTCATGGATTGGAAAAAAGGCTTAGGCAAGCTAAAGAGTGGTGGAATGTCAGCTCATACATGCTTTTTCATGGAGAAAAGAGAGGAGTATGTGTAGGACAAAAAACTAGTCAACCTCACCTAGTCTAGCTTTTCCTTTTGCCTTAAAACACTGAAAAAGCAGAAGGGCGCCTAGGAGGCCAGGAATAAAGTAGAATTGATTACTTTAGCTCTCCCATGTGCTACATGAGTCAAATAAGTCAAGTTTGACCATTATATATAGGTAAATGACAACTTGCACAAGGTGGGACACATGAACTAGGCAAATAAGACAAAAATAATGGAATTAATGTCTAAGTGGGTAAAATATGGGTTGATTATTCTAACACCCCCCCTTAATCCTGAATTATGAGTAATATATCAGAAAATTATAGGGCCTATCAACAAGGCTTAGTCACCCTTTACATACTGCAAATCCATTTAAACAAGGAAAGAGGCAAAACCAACTTGGGAAAATCGTCCCTTAAACATGGATTGTAAAACAAAATTGTAGAATATTGTCTTCACTCATGCTTTCATAGCATGATCAGAAATCCCTAGCAGTGATTTGAGATTTATGAAGGTCTTCTCACAAAATTCTTTGGTGAAGATATCAGCTACTTGTTCTGAAGATGAACAGAAGAGTAGGTGAATGGTGCCATCATGCACAAGTTCTCTGATGTAGTGCATATGGATCTCAATGTGTCTGGTTCTCTGCTTCTGAACTGGATCCTTACATATTCGAATGGTACTCTGGTTATCACAGTAGATGGTAGTTGAGTACTCAGGTTCGAAGCCACACTCTCCAAGTAAACCCTGCAACCATAAACATTGAGTTGCTGCAATAACAACTCCTCTGTACTCTGCTTCTGTAGATGAGAGTGCAATGGCACTCTGTTTCTTTCTTGACCAGCTGATTGGACCTTCTGCAAGCATGAACACATATCCCGATGTGTACTTTCTATCTGTGCTATCACCTGCCCAATCACTGTCAGTAAATCCAATCAATTCAAGATCATATTTTGCTTTATAGAAGATCCCATGTGTCCTTGTTCCCTGAACAAAGTTAAGGATCCTTTTGGCTGCTTTCCAATGGATCTCTTGAGGCTGATCCATGATTCTAGAAGCCACACTTACTGCATAACAAATATCAGGTCTAGTATGTGTCAGATACAACAAACATCCAATCAATTGCCTATACAGTGTATTGTTTACCATCGGTGAAGAATCAGCTTCTTCCAGCTTCACTCTTGAAAGGAAAGGAGTTTTGCTTGCTTTGAAATCCTTCATTCTGAATTTGTTCAGCAAGTCCAAGGCATATTTTTACTAGTGCACCTTGATTCTAGCTTTGGTTTGAGAGATCTCAAGCCCCAAAAATTGACTTAAGAGCCCCAAATCTGTCATGGAGAAGGCTTGGTTCATAGCTCCTTTTAAGGAAGCAATCTCATCCTGTGAGATTCTTGTAATGAGGAGGTCATCAACATGTAACACAATGATCATTAATGAACCATTAACTAACTTCAAATAGACATTTTTATCTGATTTGCACCGAACAAAATTCAGTGATAGAAAGAAGCTATCGATCTTGGCATACCAAGCCCTGGGGGCTTTCTTTGGCCCATACAATGACTTTCTCAACCTGCACACAAGAGAAGGGTTAGTAGAAAAACCTTGAGTCTACTACATATATATCTCCTCAGTGAGATCTCCATTCAGGAAGGCACATTTTACATCCATGTGATGTACCTCCCATTGCCTTGAGGCTACAATGGCTAAATCTAGCCTGATGGAATCCATTTTTGCCACTGGGGCAAAGGTCTCATTGTAATATATTCCATGAACCTGTGAGTAGCCCTTGGCTACCAATCTAGCCTTGTACTTCAGTGGTGAACCATCAGCAGCAAATTTGGTCTTATAGACCCACTTACACTGTACTAGTTTTCTCCTTGGGGGAAGATCCACTAGCTCCCATGTGTTGCTCTTCTGGAGTGAGATGAACTCCTCCTTCATGGCTGTTTTCCATATTGGATCTCCTGCTGCTTCTTCATATGTTTGAGGATCAGACTCCACCATCAAATATCATTTTTCAGCAAACATAGGATCCTTCATGCACAGACCATTCTCAAATTGAGATCTAGTCCTTCTTGGGTCATTGGGATCCCCAGCTAGCTCACCTACTGCATGTAGTGTCTTGGCTGCCCATTTTGGCCTTGTGGGGCTTTTAGGGTCTGCAATAAACTCATCTCCATTAGACAAATCAGAATCAGCATGTTCAACAAACTCTTTACTTACTTCTTGAGGTTCAGGTGGTAAAGAGGCTTCACCAACTTCCACTGCTGCAAGGGGTTCTTCTTCAAACTGAACACACCTTTCAATGAAGGCTTTATTTGTGCTAAAATTTATCAAATTGTACCCTTTTGAATCTTCAGAGTATCCAACAAAAAGACAGTCTTGGCTTTGGGGCTGCAAATCCTTCCTCTTCTCTGTCGGGATTCTAGCCCAAGCCTTTGAGCCAAAAATCCTGAAATGGGTCACATCTGGCTTGTGCCCACTCCATGCTTCGAAGGGAGTCATACCATCAAGCTGTTTGTGAGGCACCCTATTCTGGATATAGGCTGAACAGTTGATAGCTTCAGCCCAGTACTTTGGTGGCAAAGTTTTGTCCTCCATCATGCATGTTGCCATCTCCTTCAGTGATCTGTTCTTCCTCTTAGCAACACCATTTTGCTGTGGTGTGTAAGGGATAGAATGCTGCATCTGAATACCTTCATTTGCACAATAATTAATAAAATCAGACTTGACATACTCACCACCATTGTCATATCTGAGGGCCTTGAGTTTTCTTCCAGACTGGTTTTCAACCAAAGCCTTAAAGACTTTGAATAGGCCAAAAACTTCAGACTTGTGTTTCAGGAAGTGAACCCAGCAATACCTGGAAAAGTCATCAATGAAAGTTAATGCATACTTGTCCTGACTCATGGACATATGAGGGAATGGGCCAGCAACATCATTGTGGATCAGCTCGAGGGGTGCAGAGGTTCTCTCATGACTAGCTCTCTCAAATTTGTGCTCTCGGTGTTTTCCTAGGATACAACCTTGGCAAACTCCTTTGGAAAATTTTAACTTGGGAAACCCTATGACCATCTCTTTTTCACTAATATCAGAAATATATTTGTAGTTAAGGTGGCCAAATCTCTCATGCCAAAGCTTGCTGGATTCATTAGCATGAATGAGAAGAGCAGAGGGGTTTGAGTAAGGTAGGAAGTGTGAGAACATGTATACCTTTTGATCATGATTTGCAACTCCTTTTGCAATGAATCTACCACTTGAGATCTCTGTGATCTCAACTTCATCAAGGGAGAATATGAACTTCTTTTGAAACCCAGTGTGGGTCATCTGGTACACTGACAGGAGGTTGGAGGTGAGACCAGGCACATACAGCACATTGCTGAACTGACCATGATCAAGATCTATCCTTCCTTTGCCTTTACTTTCAGTGAGAGAGTCATCTCCCAATACAATAGATGGTCCTTTTGACATATCCAGTGAGGAGAAGGCCTCCTTAGTCGAAACCATGTGTCTTGAAGCTCCAGAATCAATGATAAAACTAGGTGAGCTTGATGTGCCAACTACTAGAGCATGAACTCTCTCTCTGTCATCTGAACTTGATCCTCCTTCTCTCTTCTTTGAGCCTTCTGGAAGGGAGATGCCATTCTTCTCCAGGATATTCGTCAGCATGTCCACTGTCAGTTTTGTGGCATAGAAGGTTGAAACAAACACTGAATAATCAGGACCCAGCTTCGAGAGGATGGCCAGTACGAGCTGATCATCTTTCTTTTCAATACCACACTGTTTCAGCTGCAAAACTAGTGCTTTGAACTTGGAGAAATATAGCTGTAGGGATTCGATTTTATGTCCCCTCATCTCATCTGTCTTTCCAAAAATATCAGCAAGCTTCTCCCATACTTCATTCGGTGATGTCAATCCATCGAGATGGAAAAGGAGGTCTCTGGAAATACTTAGGCACAGGAGGCCATAAGCCTCATCCCTCCTGTTGTGCCATTTTATCTTCTCTGCAGCTACATTGGGCTCTGCTTCTGTTGCCATAGTCACCCTGTAGAGGCCTTTCGCTCTCAACAGTATCTCCATCTCTTCTTTCCATTCAAATAAATTGAAGGGAGTCAAGATAGTTTTCTGTGATTGATCCATAGCTCTAGAAAATATGTCCTGGCTGTCAGTAGAAGGCTCCCAGTCTTTGATGTTGAAACTGCAAAACAATTTTTGAAGGAGAGAAACAACCTACAATGGCTCTAATACCATGTGGAAATTAAGGCCAGCAATAGATTAATTTTACTCACAACAATTATCAATTGATCATGCAAAATCACTCACAAAAGAGACTAAATATGGAGCTGTAACACTAAATTGTATTAACTGAGCGTACAATAGCCAACCCTGTAATAACATAGGATTCTAAATAAATATAATACATCAAGGATTCTATTGCATGAGGAGAAAATCAAATCTAGCATAAAGCAGGCTTACCAAAAATAAGCAAATCCCCCATAGGTGTAAAAAGCTGATCCCATATCTGTCATGGAGCTCACGAATTGGAAAAAAGGCTTAGAAAAACTAAATAGTGTTGGAATGGCAGCTCATACATGCTTTTGCATGGATAAAAGAGAGGAGGATGTGTAGGACAAAAAACTAGTCAACCTCACCTAGTCTAGCTTTTCCTTTTGCCTTAAAACACTGAAAAAAGCAGGCAATAAAGCAAAAAAAGCAGAAGGGCACCTAGGAGGCTAGGAATAAAGAAAAATTGATTCCTTTAGCTCTCCCATGTGCTACATGAGTCAAATAAGGCAAGTTTGACCATTATAAATAGGAAAATGACAACTTGCACAAGGTGGGACACATGAACTAGGAAAATAAGACAAAAATAATGGAATTAATGTCTAAGTGGGTAAAATATGGGTTGATTATTCTAACAGTAACCACCCGAGATTATTTTAAGAGTACTCAATGTGCACTTCAAGAATCTAAGATTCAGATTGAGCAACTTCATGAGAATTTTCCAATATCACATTGTTCCTTCTACTCTCACATGGTTGATTTCATTATTGATTACATGGATGAACCTCATGAGATGGTGTATCATGAGGTATGTTCTATTTTGTATGTGCTCGAGGAGACTATGGATGAGCTTGATGTGATCTAAGAACATGTCACTTGCCATATTGAAACTGATTTCTCTTAGGGAGAGAGTCCTCTCTCCATCGAAGTGTTAGAAGAGATCCTTAGTATTGGACCAACCCTTGATGGATTTGATGCATCCACATATTTGGTGTATAATTTTTGCATAGGGTTGGTTCATCGTACTTCATCACACACTGCTAATTCTTTCAGTTTTCAACTTAATGAAGTTTGGGTGAAGGTTTTATTTTAGTTGGTTCCACATGAGGAGTATGAGACTCCTACCCTTCATGATTATCCTATGTTATTTGCACCATTTATTTTTTAGTATTATTTACATCCAATGTTACTCTTTGATGTCACTTATATTCATGGATGCACTTCTTTGATCCACTTGGAGGCTCTTTTTTATTGATGGAGGTTCTTCCTGGTTGAGATAACACATGATGCATTATCAATCCATAGGATTTTGGTATATCTACCACCATAATATCTATACAATGGAAAATTCTATCATCTACAGACAACTGAATCAACACATTTTCATATCTCTTGTTACCTTAACCGCATATCTCTCCAACTAGATGATCTTACATGATGATGATGTTGGTTAAACATTGATATTTTTACATACTGAGAGTGGCATGATACTAGATGAAGCCCCAGAATCTACCAAACAATTATGCACATAATGATTGAAAATCTCAAAAGACAATTAGAATGGAAAAGTTTGAGATTTGCATTCTCTCCAATGCTAGCTTCATTAATTTCTTTATCATATTGAATGTCTTCTTGGGATCTATTGGGTTGTGGATCAAAATCCTCTAGAAGCTTCTTTCTTTGCTGGGGTAAATTACATAATTCAAATAAAGAAATATTCACTTTCATTTTCTTGATGTCTTCTACTATGTCATACCGATATCATATTCTACTGAACCTTTATTACTGATTTCTGTTTTATTCTCCACTATCTTTACAGGCTTACTGACTGCTGGAACTTTATCTTTTATGTTGAACAGATCAGATTTAGATGTTGTTTGGTTAGTACTTCTAATCTTCTTCATAGTTTCTTGTGCCTTCTTAATATTAGGAAGTATTAATATTTCATCCATTATTTGTCCTTTACTTCTGGTTGTAACATTAACTGATGAAAGTTGGATCTCTTCAGTAGGATCCTCTTCATTTAGTCCCAGTGTGGGTGCACAGTCCCATAAGACCATTGTGGTTTCATTTGTTTCTTCTGGTTCATTGGTTTTTTCCTCTTCCACCTTAGGCTCTGTTAATTGAGCATCTAGTATCTGATTCATAACTAAAGTCATTGAGTTTATCCATTGTGGGAAACTCTTTTCAGAATGAGGCTCTTGATGGAAAAGTGCATAAATGATCCATTCCTACTTCATTAAAATTCAAAACAAAATAATTATACGCAGGTGGTTGAGATGTTCCACTTTCTTCTCTTTTCTTGAATTAAGGTTTGAACTATTTCTTTGATGAACTAGCTTCTTTATCTTTTTCCATATCTACAATCTTATTTGATAACTTTTGTACCATATTGACCACATTTTCTAATTCATTTGAGTGTTCTTCCTTAGGTATGGTTAACGATAGAGGATTTTTACCACTAAATGTTTCTACATTTTGGTTCTGAAGTGTGTTTGTTTATGATGTCAAGTTCAGCTTCTACTTCATTGGCTTCCTCATAATTTTCTACCAACGAAAGTTTCACTACTCCATTGACAAACATTGCTATGTTGGGACAAAGTGCTGAAGTATAGTATTCTATTAAAGTTTCTTTAGCAGGATTTGTTGTAGCGCTGAAATTACTCAGATGAGCAGCAAATATATGGTTAAAATCTTGCACCTTTTCTTTATTATCCATTCTTAGAATCAGCAATTCTTTTGTAAGGGTAGCGATGGTTCTTTTATTTTCAATTTTTTTTTAAACACCCTTTCAAAGGTGTCCCAATATGTCATGGAATTGGCTTGTAAACTGAAAAACCAAGTAGAAACTTTTGTTTCAAAGGTATGTGGAAAACACCTGCATACACCATATTCATTTTGAACACCTAGAAGTTCTAAAGCTGAATAGTAACTTTGCAATTGGTTTTCTGTGGAAATTTCCTTTCCAGGGTCAAACTTTGGTAGAGCCTTTTCTTGGTGCTTAGGAAAGTCATGCAATGGAGGAGCCAAGTTGAGTCATGTTATTTCTCTCCATGTAGGTTGATTATCATTTACAAGTTGATTTTCATTTAAGGGTTGATTTGCAGACATGATTCGATGAGGAGTCTGTGGTGGATACTGAATAGGTGACAGTAACGGGGACTGAAAAATAGGGGAATCTGGTCCCAACTGATCAAGCGGTTGGATAATCTCTTGTATGGATAAATATACCAATTCTTCCAAATTTTCCACCAATATAGAATCTTTAGTATAAGAAGGTACTTTTAAGGAAGCCCGCCTTCTTGGTAATGCATGGATTTCTTTCAATCCTCCGAGCTTCTTTACGTAAGATCTTGTATGTCTCCTCAAGTAGTTAACTTATTCAAATGGAATAGGGTAAAGGAGTTATTAACCTTGTTATTTATATGATTCTATTTTTAAGTATGAGATGCAAGTGCCCAAAATAAATGCAAGTGATTGATACAGAAGAACCTCCGAAGAGCTGCGCAGGTTCTTACCTCTTTCCTTACATGAATCATTGCTTCTCAATAACTTCTATGTTTAGCAAAACTAATGTATTCTAAGATATTCTATATATCTAACCTATCCCCAAGGGGATCATAATTTGTATCTAACATACTAATGTACTTTAATGCTGCATATTGAATCGTACAGGTAGCTTTTCAAATTCTACATACATAATCACATCAGAAAATATAAACAAAGATAGCTTTGTAATGCTAAAACCATTCATTACTCATTGTATGCACAATATTTATTACAGAAAGTAAAACCATTCATCATTTCAAAAATAATTCATTAAGTTAGAATGATCTCATAATAGTAAAGAAGCTAAATAAGAAGTAGTTTAGCATTAGCAATCCACACAATCCATTTGAAACTTGTAGAGTCCTTCCTCTAGCAAAATTTGGTTCTCCTTTATTCATAAAAGAAATAATTATTCATACAAATAACATCATGTATGCACTAGTACCAAGTCCTCTCTAAGATATCATCTACTCCTATTTATACAATTTTACAAATGAATTTTGGACTACCCGAACAAGTCGCATATAAAAAGTGGAATACATGGGTTTCCTTAAGGCAACTCACGTATACATCAGAAAATATCATATTTAGGGAACTTTTGGGAATTTTTAGACTTTGTTGTCTTGTAAAAAGTTTTATCTAACTCAGATACCTTTCCAATGGTGCATAGAAGAGGTCAAAAAAAGTTACAAAACTTTGGATATGGGTCCTCCAATATAGGTATTTTTTCAGTGACTTTCATGAAGTGTCGTCATGGAAGTGTCGACATGCGACAAAATCATGGGAAAGTGGTCATAGGAAGAGATTGGTCATTTGATATATAATATATTCCCCCTAATGTATGAGGTTAGAGGGGAAGAAAATAGCTGAAATACATTATAAAGGAAACATCTAAATATGGAGAGAGCAGAGAATCCAAGATCGAAAGGATCGAACATAGGTACTTGAAAGAGAGATAAATGTCAAACAAAACTAATCTCTGGGACATACAAGTCCATATACAAATGATCGCCATAAAGATACAAGCATATACAACATATGTATAACTGATGAAACTATCATGGTCTCTCAATATGCAAAAAGGCACCATATCAAATCTAAGGGATTCATGGACACAAATGAACAACGTGGATCCATGTTCAACAATCGATCATAGCCACAAGAATACAAGGTGGATCTATGTCTCCACAAAATGTCAAATGAAGTGTGACAAGGTCTTGCACAGCTCAAGCAATAAAAAAATATGATGAGTCTACTGTCAACCCAAGGTCTTCAATCCAAACCGCCCAAAAAGGTATGAATCCTAACCATGCGAATAAAGGAGCTGAATTCAAACATGGAGGAAACCGTTTGATTACTGGTCATTAATGAGAACCATTAACAAATGTGAGGGAAACCATCATTAATGAAAATGAAAATTCTAACAAGTGTGAATACAAGGAATTGAAGTCGAATACTTGAAGAATCCATCTAGTAGGATAAAGTAAGGTATTCCCACTACCCAATAGCGAAGGAAATTTTCACTGATGACTGCAATCCCCAAGGTACTATCATAAAACTCTAAATATCATTCCCAGAGAAAGATGTGTTGTCGTCAATAGGAAGATATCCATTGGAAGGAAGGAATTAAGGCACCCTCCATCATCCAACATGAGGTAAGTCAAAGACTAATTGGATCTGGAATTGGTATTGAATTTCACAACAAGAACCACCGAACGCATGATGTAATGAACTGATACCAGGGAATGGCCAACAAAAAAGTTCAAGGAAACTGTAGAATGGACGACAAAGGTTTATCCTTGAACAGTGAGAACGACTCAAAAGAGAATTAGGAATATTTTGCAATAAAGAGACCAATGACACAAATTGGCAATGTAGGAGACATTGATAGATTCTCCATATAATTGGAAAAGAGACCAACTAGAGGAGTAAAAAATATGAATTGGGATAAGGTCAAAAACTGAGACCCAACTGTTGATAGACTCAAAACTGGTTCTTTTTTCAAGGAGACAAGACTTGCTGCCATGATGTAAAAACATGTGAATGGACTTCCCTTCCCTCTTTCTTGTAAATGTTTAACGATTCCAGGAAATCCAACTCTGGACTTTCTTCATTTTTGTCAAGCTCAAAGAAGAGATAAAAGAATTATCGATGAAGCACTGATTAGTGGATTTTACGAGCCCAAATTAATGAATGTTCGATGGTGTTTTCATAGTTTTGAGAGTCTAAAAACTCCAAATAAGACTCCAGGGGGGTGCTTTTTCATAAAGTTAGTCTCCTAATTCTGAAAAAGTGTAAAACAATACAAAGGATAACTCTCTTAGCCTATGTGAACTAAGGTATGCCTTTTTCGTAGTTAGTCAGCAAGGTCCAAAAAAGGGGTAAACTAATACTAGACTGACACACCTTCAAAAGTGAAAGGTATCTTGATTTTAATGAATGTGAAGGAAGGCAAGATCACTCGGAAAGATCCATTTAATTACAAGAAATGGGGCTTACAATAGTAAACTCGATGCTTTGTTCTTTAGGTTTTAGCAAGCATGACAAAGACATAAAGTACGCTCATAATATTTTTCATGTTTCGGTCCCGAGCATGAAAAAGAGAAAAATAATCTCAGAAAGGTTCCTTTTCCATAATTTTAGTCCTTCAGCCCTGGAAAAGAGATAAAACTATGCCTAAAGATACTCTTCTCAATTCTGAAGAAAAGAGAGTATTCATTTTTCCTAAGTAATCCACAAGGCTGAAAAAGGGGTAAACTTATACCTATGCAGATGATTATTCAATTTACCTTAATGAGTCTGAACAAAAAAATTATCTTGACAATCTAGTCAATTTTAAGGAGTCAGACCAGGGCTTAAATATAACTCCATATATTTCCTGTGAATTTTTAATGAGTCCAAAAAATGTCAACTCATGACCTCCTTACTTTTTTAACGAGCTCGAAGAAGAGCATAAATAATTCTCTAAATGTGAGGAGATGAGTGTCATAGGATTTCGAAAGTAATGCCAAGCACAAGGAACAAACCTATGCATAATGAAAGGAAATCGAACAAGATAAGGACACTCGAGGGCATCTCCTCTAGGCAAAGGGTGTCAAGTTGCGGGCGCAAAATGGTACAAGACTAGGCGATAGTGAGAGCAGAGATGAATGCTTATATAACGAGCTAAAAGAGTGGAATCCAACATCAGGATCATAAGGACAAACAGGGTACATGAAAATGTAGTTATAGCTTGAGCAACAAGACAAGGCCAGTAAACAGTTTTGAATCCAACTACAAATCCTATTTCCAAGAAACAACAACATCAAAAACATATTTAGAAGAAAAATATGATGCATGTCACTTTGGAAGAAACACATGCAACTTTGTTATCTTCTACAAAAGGCGTAGTTAAGGCATAATCAACCAAAGAAAACTCTGTAGTGCCAAGGCCCGAGGGTTTACAATCAGTAATATCAACCTCAGAAGAAAAGAAAATATCAACAAGGGAGATAGAGTTTGCAGGAACAAACTCATTATCACAGGAGTTGAAAAATTAATAAGAATAATCAAAATCATTAGGATCACTAACATGCTGTTCGAAGGGAGAGTCCAAAAACTAAAAAAGAACAACATAAGAATACCAATCCATAGGAATATCAGGATTATTAAGCAAATCAGGGTTATACTTAATCATAACTAAACCAACATCCAAAATAAGGTCAGACTGTATCAAAGACTCTAGGAAGACTTCATCCGAAGGAAGGAGATAATCTGAGATAGGACACATGTATGAAATTTCAAACGGATTGATAGATTGGAGAGTGGGATCCATAGACTATATAGGATTAATCACTTGGTCAACCGTTGGGACCGAGGCCAAAGAAGCTAAGCATGAAAACATAGGATTCTCCTTAGTAGCAATTGAACACAAAGGAAATGAGGCCACATTGCTCACACGTGGCAGGTTAGTCTCTATTGAGACACTAGGAATCAATAAAGGAGAGACTTGGTCTCTAGTTGGGTTAGAATACAGATGAAGAAAATCCAACTGATTGATAGTAATAATTTCTTCACCATGATTAAAGTACATCACACGAAATAATGTTGACACCACATCCTGCATGGCATAAACATAATCACGCCCGAAGAGCATATTAAAGTCCAAGGGGTCTTCTATCACCATGAAATCAACTAAGACAGTCTTCCCACCTAAAGTAATAGGTGTTTGAGTAAGAATTCCCAGGGCTATACTAGTTTTTCTATCAAACGCGAGTAACTAAGTAGTTTTTGACACAAGGCTAGGAGATCTCATGCCTCTCCAAGCACAAGCAGAAAAAATACTAACTGGAGATCCTTCATCAACAATACAATGAGCAATTGGGTATTGTTCAACTTTGACCTTTATTTGGAAAGGTGCATGAGAAGGGAGGCATGCCTCAACTAGGCTATCCCAATCAAAGGAAGCAATCTGAGATCTTGGTGGGGGTTCATCCGAAGTGAGTTCAATGCCCCCTTGTTCATTAATTTTTGAACTGGAAGTGAAGAAAATGTGACTAGAAGACACTTCACTCTCCAAAAGAAGAGTGGGATTGATCGACAATGGAATCGATTCAACAACTTCATGAAATTCATTGTAACACCCTGTTTTTGACCCTATCTACATTAAATATACATGATACATATATTGTAAATAATCATGGTACAGAGCCAAAGGAAAAGGCCCCACCATCGATTTGGTTATGTTATGTTTCGGATAGAAATTGTCACCGATGGTATCTTAGGACATATGACATATATTAAATTTGTGGCATCATGTAGCTATGCATTTTAATTAAATAACCCCAACCATCTATGTTCACTGCAACCAAATTGAGAAGGGGCATGATTCCTAAGGATACAGAGGGGGAATGCTGAACCTTGAGCCATGGGGGAAAAGCCATGTGTCACCACCACCTTAATTGTTCTATTGTTAGTTGGGGCCGCTATTTTGCTGGCAGGGAAAACCACTACACCACGATCCCACTCTCTCCATGATTGCACTCTCTCCAACGCCAACGGTTCAGTTTCCTCACGCAGGCTGAGTTAAATGGATCCACAATCCATTGCTTGGAGGTTGGTTCTTCCTTCTCTCACACCAATTGCTAGTCCGTGGATATGTTTTTCCTTCTGTTCACGTAGAGAATTGATTTTCCCACACTATTATCGAACTGTGCATTGTTCCATCCTTCATGGTGAATCGTTTGCTATAGATTGTTGTGGTTTCCTCACTGATCGTTGGCTATAGTCTCCTCCGTGCATTGTTGACTTTGTTATTCCTTTACAAAGTAGTATCTCCTGTAGATTACGGTGGTTTTCTCCTGTGGTTCGTTGGTTGTTGTTTCCCCACTTTTGTTGTCTAAGTTTCCTTTGTGATTTGGGTTTCTATAGATCACTATGAAATCATTTTGGCCATGATAGGGCCAAGAACGATTCAGGCCAAGAACGATTCAGGGAGTTGTTTTCCCTCGTTAAAGCTTCAATAACTGTTTTGTTGCATGCATGCAGTGGCTTGTCTTCGGACTGCATTGGAGTGGTGAATGAGGGCCTAATGTGCTTGATAAACTTGGTGGGTTGGGAACCACACAGATAGAGCTAGTGGGATTGCTTTCTTCTCCATAACCCTTAAATAGCACTGGAAGGGAGATCAGGGTCTGAGGGACTACGTTGTAGAGAAAGGGCTGATTTCCTTGTGTTGGGTGTGTGTTGGTGTCCTAGAATCTAGGCTGGCTCTAGTGTCGGTGTCTTTAGCTCTTCAATGAGCTCACCAGTTTATCATTTAGCCTTTCCCAGCTCCTGGATGGTCTGATAAACCCAACTTTGTTGGCTTGACTGATCTGTTGTTTTCCTGATAAACCCAACTGTGTTGGCTTGGATGAGCTGTGTACCCTTGTAGTTTTGTTATCCTTGGCTATGTGTAAGCCTGTTAGTTCCTTATTCCTTGGGGAATCATTCCCGGCTCGGGGGTGGCAGCGTTGCTGAGAGATTAAAGAGCATGCGGGCCTATGGTTCGGTGGAACGTTGCAGTGACGTAGCTAGTTGCGGGACAAATTCTCTATAAGATAAGTATTCTTTCCTAACTTGTGTCTGCAACTATATTTTCCATTGATGAATGATGATGTATAGGTTGAATGCTGAATCATATATGAATGCATGTTGTTTTCTTCCGCTATGAGTATGAATGATTAATGCATCGTAATATGTTTTATGTTTTTAAGTATCATGCTTCAGCATTATATGTATGTATGTTCTTGTTCATGGGGCTATATTCCTGGATGATTGATGTATCGTAGCATCCTCTTCGTTGGTCGGAGGGTCGGGGACGTTACAGTGTGGTATCAGAGCTTTGGTTGGAGCATGGGCCTGGATGGGTTGTGAAGATGTAGTGACAGAGCTTATGTTGCAGCATTTGGGCCTTAAAGGGCCATGAGAAACAACCAACAGAGGCAAGATTTCCTACTACCAGAAGAAACCAAGAGAAATGGGTGATGACAAGAAAATTCACAAAAATTTTCCAAGTGCCAGAATTGTTGGCTCATCGAAAAAATTAGTGACAAGTTCTTCTGATGCAGTGGAGAACTTAGTGGGAAGGCCACCCAACGGATGGTAATTAAAAGGAAATTGAGGAAAAGTTGGTTGTCGGCTCATCAGAGGACTAAGGGAGAAGGTCCTCCGACACAAGGGAACTTATAGTTTGAAGCTTAGCCGACACCGCGGAAGTGTTATTCTGAAGATTACCCACAGCGAGAGAAATTTCAAAAAATTGAAGAAGTAATGAAATCATCGGTGATCGGCGATGATTAGTTGATCATGTCATCGATGCTTAGCTGATTGTGTGTCATCATTGTGGAAGGCTAGAGGACTATCCTTTCGACGGATAGAGCCTGCGACCACCGATGCTGCAGAGGAAAGACGTTTCGATAGTCGACGCAGTGAAAGATTTTCAAAAATATTTCTAAGGAATGAAATCATCAGTGATCGGAAAAGAATATTTGATGACATCATCGATGAATAGATAAAAGAAGAGCCGATGGAAGAAGAAAAATTCAAAAAATTATCTAAGGGACAAGATCATCGGCCATCGAAAAAAGCTAGTGGTTTGTGCACCCGCCATTGCAGAAGCCTAGTGCACTAATCCTTCAATAGGTACAGGTTTCATTTGTTGATGCCGTGATGGTTTTGTTTTAGTCTCCGATCAGAATTTGATTAGTTAATCGGTGACATATAGGGGAAGCTTTCACTGACATGAAAGAAAGAAGAATTTTTTTTCGAAATTTTATTTAATTGTGGAAAACCATCGGTGATCGGAGAAAGATAGATGATCGAAGTGTTGATCAAAGGAAATTAGTTGTTTAAGAATCTGTTGTTGCGGCTGGTTAGTGAACTATCCCACTGATGCATTAGTCTTTCCACTCGTCAATGCCACAAATATTAGTCACCTTGACCACCGACAAAGCTGTGATCCACGGAAGATTTAAAGGGATCGTTGGCTGCTGTTGCGGAAGCCCTCACAACTAGCCACCCAATGTCATAGTTGCTAGTCACTCCGACCGGCGATCAGAAAGGATTAACAGATGGCGAGGTGCTATTGCGGCTGCCCATGGAGCTAACCACCCGATGCCATAACAATTAGCGTTCCAATTTCCGAGATGCTGCCATCGGGAAAATCTTAAGGGTTGAAACCGCCGACACAGCAGATCCATAGTGGTTAAACCATTTGATGCCATAGATGCTAATTGCTCCGAGCGCTAATAGGACTGTGGCCGCAGAAGACTTAGAAAGTTCATTGGCCCTCATTGTAGAAGCCTAGAGAACTAGCTGGCCGATGCACAGTGCACCCGACCACCAATGCAGTTTGGAAGTTTAGACGGTTGAAGGTCCGAAACAACAGAAAATGTTAGCTATTTGACCACCGATGGACAGCCCTTAGCAACACCGATGAAATCTGGAAGCCTAGACCACTACGGGTCCGATACGCCGGAAAAATATAGATGAACATATCACCGAAGTGCAACGGAGGAAATTAGTGGTCCTGGCCGCCGAAATGGCAGAACATTAGTTGGGATGAGAACCGATAGGGAGAAGGAAATTTTGGGGTTTTTCAAAGAGATTTTCTCGACAAATTTCAATTGTTTTTCAAGGAAATTTTCAGCAAACTGTTAGTGGATTACAGGGCTGAAGAGATAAAAAATTTGTTTCAAGCAAAATTGTTATTTTATGAATTTCTAGAAGAGGAAGGTAAGTAGTTTTGATTTATATTAATGATATGCATCTAACAGTTTTCTACTAACACATTTGCAGAATTATAGACAACTTCCAAGAGCAGTATTCCAAGAAGAATAGTAAAGCAAAAGTTGGTTCAGTCGTGAGAACCCATGATGGGTATGGTGCTTGGGGTTCTTACGAGCGTGTAGGACATGCCATGGGAGAAAATGTCTAGAATGGAAATGATGGCATAGAGACTAATGGAAGGAGATTCCAAGAGACACCATTAGATGTTGTAGCCACCATGAGAATCTTGATTAAATCCTAGGAACAGTAGCATCAGCTGAATTCTTCCATTTTGCAAAGTTTGACAAACTTACAGAAAAAGATAGATTCTGGATGAGGCACATCAAGACCAGAAGGTAGTAAGAGCAGCACTAGGAGGAGAAGGACTTCTAGTGGATCATCTGATTCTGAAGAATCCAACGGGGATACAAGCTCATCTTCTCATAAGAGGGAAAGAAGAAGACACCATAGGGATCACTCTCGGGATGAATTTAAGAAATCTAAGCCTCCTACATTCGATGGTGAGATAAATGCTGGACAAGAGGCTGAAGCTTGGATTCTTGGGATAAATAAGTACTTTCAAGTGCAAGATTATTTAGGAAACATGAAGGTAAGAGTTTCCATATTCAACCTGAATGGAAGAGCATCCATTTGGTGGGAACACTTCAAGCAAGTAAAGAGGATTAGTGAAAGGAAACTGAAGTGGAAACAGTTCAAAAAGTATTCCAGGCAGAAATACCTATTTGACAGGTATTATGATGACAAGATTAAGGAGTTCCATGAGGTGAGATTGGGACAACAGACCATGGATGAATATGCAAACAATTTCTTGGAATTGTTGAGGTATGTCCGATACATCAGAGATGAAAAGGTGAAGGTACATCGGTTTCTAAGTGGATTGCCTTAGTCTTACAAAGATAGAATTGAGTTTTACGAACCAAGAACTCTTGAAAAAGCCATAAGGAAGGCTAACTATTGCTATGAGAAAAGAAAAGGTAAACCTGATTACCATAAATCATGGAAGGACAAGAATAATGAGAAGTTTAACCAAAGAAAGAAAGGTTTCAAACCTTCTAGATTCAGGAATCAACAGAAGCAGCCATCCCAAGCTGTGAGTAATACAAGTGGAGTGACAGGTGGAAAGCCTAAAGATCCACCATAGAATAAAGGTCCACTCAAATGTTGGAAATGTGAGGGACCCCACTTGCGTAGGTATTGTCCACTTGAGAATGAAAGTGCAAGGCCAACTTATAACATTCAGAAAGCAGAAACATTGGGTCAAGTAGCAAGGGTAGTCCCTAGAATTTATGCATCATTGGAGGACCACCAGGCAGATCACTAGTCAACTGTGGTTGAAGTTGCAGGTAAAATTGTTGAACAATTTGCTTCTATTTTGATTGACCCTAGTTCTACTCACAGTTACATTAATCCTAGAGAAGTAGAGAGGTGTTTTTTTAAGAATGTCAAGCATAGAAAATCTTGGTTAGCTCAGCTAGCCACTGGGACTAAGAGAAAGGTTAGTGAAGTGGTAGAGAAATGTCCATTGGTTATGAATGAATTGATCACTTGTGTGGATCTGAATGTTCTACCGCTTGGTTCCTATGATGTTCTCATTGGAATGGATTGGTTAGAAGCTCACAGAATAAATCTTGACTTTTACAACAAGACTTTTGAATGCATGGATGAAGAAGGAAGCCAAGTATTTGTGAAGGGTATTCCAAAGGTAATTTCAATGAGACAGGTTTCAGCAATGTAGTTGAAGAAGTTCTATAGGAAAGGTTTCCAGTTGTATGCAGCTCATATTCTGGAACCAACAGGAGATGAAACTCCTAGGTTGGAAGACTATCAGGTGTTATAGGAATTCAAGGATGTGTTTCTTGATGAGATTCCAGGGCTTCCTCCAAAGTGGGACATTGATTTCACCATTGCTCTTGTGCCAAGAGCCGCACCAGTGTCTAAGACACCCTAAAGGATGAGTACATCGGAGATTCTAGAGTTGAAGTTGCAACTGCAAGAGTTGTTGGAAAAGAAGTATATCCGACCGAGTGTGTCTCCTTGGGGAGCACCTATTCTGTTTGTAAAGAAGAAAGATGGTACAATCAAGTTATGTATTGATTACAAACAGTTGAACAAAGTTATTGTGAAGAATAAATATCCTTTGCGTAGGATTGATGACCTATTTGATCAAATGAGGGGAGCAAAGGTATTTTCCAATATTGACTTGAGGTCTGGATACCATCAGGTGAGAATCAAGGATGAATACATTCATAAGACATCCTTCAGGACAAGGTATGGACATTATGAGTTTGTAGTGGTACCATTTGGTCTCAGAAATGCACCAGCTACATTTATGTGCCTTATGAACAGTGTCTTTAGCAGGTATTTGAACAAGTTTGTCCTTGTCTTCCTTGATGACATTCTTGTTTATTCTAAGAATGAGGAAGAGCATGCAGAGCATTTGAGGTTGACATTGCAATTGCTCAGGGAGCATCAATTGTATGCAAAACTAAGCAAGTGTGAATTCTACAAAGATAGAATTCAGTATTTGGGTCACATTATCTCAGGAGAGGGTATCTCATTGGACCCTGAGAAGATTGAAGCCATTATGAACTAGCCTACTCCAAGAAATGTGACGGATGTAATATATTTTATGGGACTTGCAGGATACTACAGGAGATTCATTAAAGGATTCTCCAAGGTTGCACATGCTATCACTTCTTTACAAAAAAAGGGGACAAAGTTCAAATGGACTTCGAAGTGTGAAGAAAGCTTCTAGTGGTTGAAGAATCTTCTCACCAGTGCACCAATATTGAAGGTTGCAGATCCATAGAAAGATGTTGTGGTGTGTACCGATGCATGTGGACAAGGACTTGGAGGAGTCCTTATGCAGGACAACCACGTGATATGTTATGAGTCAAGAAAGCTGAAAGAGAATGAGAATAACTATGCCACTCATGATCTAGAGCTTACAACCATAGTACATTCTCTCAAGATGTGGAGACATTACTTGATGGGTAGAATATTTGAGCTCAAGACAGACCATTGTGGTCTGAAGTATTTGTTTGATCAGCCTACTCTAAATGCTAGGAAAGCGAGATGGCTGCAATTTTTATGTGAGTTTGATTTCAAAATCAAGAACATAACAGGAAAGGAGAATAAGGTAGTTGATGTGCTCAGCAGGAAGGTACAAGAAATGCATGTGGCATCTCTTAGTATTTTCCAATCAGATTTAAGGCAGCAGATTGTTAATCATGTTGCCGGAGATGAATTGTATGAGTAGGTAAAAGACAAATTGCAACAGCAAGGTCTTGAGAAGAGGTATGAGGGATATAAATTGGAAGAAGAGGGACTTCTTACTTATAAAGGCATAATTTATATTCCAAATGTAGCATATTTAAGGAGAGTTGTTATGGATGAAATCCATCAAGCTCTATATTCTGGTCACCCAAGATATCAGAAGACAATTGCTACAGCTAGAAAGCAGTACTTTTGGCCAGGAATGAAAAAGGACATGGTTGAATACATTTCAAGGTGCATGAAATGTCAACAGGTAAAGGTTGAGCATCAACATCCCACAGGTTTGTTGCATCCTTTTCCAGTTCCGTAATGGAAACAGGAAATTATTTCCATGGATTTTATTACAGGATTGCCGATGACTTGGAGACAACATGATTCCATCATGGTTGTGGTAAAAAAGTTGACAAAGGCAACACATTTTATATCGGTGAAGTCTACGCACAAGACTGATGACATTGCAAAGATATTCATGAAGGAAATTTTCAAATTGCATGGATTGCTGAAGGCAATAGTCTCTCACAAAGATGTCAAGTTCACTTCCAATTTTTGGAAAGGATTGTTTGCAGATTTGGGTACAAATCTAAACTTCAGCACTGCCTACCATCCTAAGACAGATGGGCAAACAGAAAGAGTTAATCATGTGCTTGAAGATATGCTTCGCATGTATGTGATGGACAAACCAACCAAGTGGGAAGATTACTTGCACTTGGTAGAGTTTGCTTACAACAATGGATAGCAGGCATCCTTGGGGATGAGCCCGTATGAAGCTTTGTATGGGAGAAGGTGTAGGACACCAGTAACTTGGGATAACCCAGTGAACAGGGTTGTGCTTGGACTAGAATTGCTCAAGGAAATGGAGCAAGAGGTTGTAAAGATCAAGCAGAATCTGAAAGCAGCACAAGATAGATAGAAAATCTATGCTGATAAGCATAGAATGAATAAAGAATTTAGTGTTGGGGATCATGTTTACCTTAGAGTGAAAGCAAAGAAGAGTTCCTTGAAGCTTGGAAGTTGTGCCAAGCTGTCACCTAGATATTGTGGGCCGTTTGAAGTGCTTGAAAGAATAGGGCCTATTGCATATAGAATTGCATTTCCTATTAGTACTAAAGCTCATAATGTTTTTCATGTTTCTTTGCTTAAAAAATATGTACATGATCCTAACCATGTGATAAATTGGGATGTGATTCAAGTGGAACCAGAGGGAGAGTTCCGAATCGAGCCAATGTGCATCCTTGACAGGTAGGTCACAATGCTCTGGAACTGAGCCATAGGGCAGGTAAAGGTGCAATGGGATAACTACAGACCTGAAGAGGCTACGTGGGAGCTGGAGGATGCCATGCAATTGGCACATCCATTTTTGTTCAATTTTGCAGAACATTGAGGCGGTACCAGTGTAGCATTTTGTTCAAATTTTGTAAAACACTGAGGACAGTGCTATTGAAGGAGGAGGGGAATGTAACACCCTAGTTTTGACCCCATTTTCATTAAATATACATGATACATATATTTTAAATAATCATGGTGCGGAGCCGAAGGAAAAGACCCCACCATCGATTTGGTTAAAAAATGTTTCGGATAGAAATCATCACCAATTGTATATCGGGACATATGGCATATATTAAAGTTGTGGCATCATGTAGGTACGCATTTTAATTAAATAACCCCAACCAACTATGTTCACTGCAACCAAACTGAGAAGGGGCATGATTCCTAAGGATAAGGAGGGGGAATGCTGAACCTTGAGCCATGGGGGAAAAGCCATGTGTCACCACCACCTTAATTATTCTATTGTTATTTGGAGCTGCTATTTTTTTGGCAGGGAAAACCACTACACCATGATCCCACTCTCTCCATGACTGCACTCTCTCCAGCGTCGACGGTTCAGTTTCCTCACCCGAGATGAGTTAAATGGATCCACGATCCATTGCTTGGGGGTTGGTTCTTCCTTCTCTCACACCAATTATCGGTCTGTGGATATGTTTTTCCTTCCATTCACGTAGAGAATTGATTTTTCCTGAATATTATCAGAATGTGCATTGTTTCATCTTTCATGGTGAATCATGTGTTGTAGATTGTTGTGGTTTCCTCACTGATCACTGGCTGTAGTCTCCTCCATGCATTGTTGACTGTGTTCTTTCTTTACAAATTAGTATCTGTTGTAGATTGCAATGGTTTTCTCTTGTGGTTCATTGGCTGTTGTTTCCCCACTTTTGTTGGCTGAGTTTCCTTCATGATTTGGGTTGTTGTAGATCACTGTGAAATCGTTTTGGCCACAATAGGGCCAAGAATGATTTAGGGAGCTGTTTTCCCTTGTTAAAGCTTGAATAACTGTTTTGCTGCATGCGCGTAGTGGATTGTATTCGGACTACATTGGAGTGGTGAATGAGGGCCTGATGTGCTTGATAAACCTGGTGGGTTGGAAACCACACAGATAGAGCTAGTGGGATGGCTTTCTTCTCCAAAACCCCTGAATAGCATTGGAAGGGAGATCAAAGTCTGAGGGACTGTGTTGCAGAGAAAGGGCTGATTTCCTTGTGTTGGGTGTGTGTGGGTGTCCTAGAAGGTAGGTTGGTTCTGGTGTCAGTGTCTTTATCTCTTCAATGAGCTCACCAGTTTAGCATTTAGCCTTTCCTAGCTCCTGGATGGTCTGATAAACCCAACTTTGTTGGCTTGACTGATCTGTTATTCACCTGATATACCCAACTGTGTTGGCTTGGCTGAGTTGTGTACCCTTGTGGTGTTGTTATCCTTGGCTACGTGTAAGCCTGTTAGTTCCTTATTCCTTGGGGAATCATGCCCGGCTCGTGGGTGGTAGCGTTGCTGAGAGATTAAAGAGCACACAGGCCTATGGTTGGGTGGAACGTTGCAGTGACGTAGCTGGTTGCGGGACAAGTTCTCTATAAGATAAGTATTCTTTCCTAACTTGTGTCTGAAACTATATTTTCCATTGATGAATGATGATGTACATGTTGAATGCTGAATCGTATATGAATGCATGTTGTTTGCTTCCGCTATGAATATGAATGATTAATGCATCCTAATGTGTTTTATGTTTTTAAGTATCATGCTTCAGCATTATATGTATGTATGTTCTTGTTCATGGGGCTAGATGCCCGGATGATTGATGTATCGTAGCGTCCTCTTCACCGGTCGGAGGGTCGGGGATGTTACATTCATTAGCCAAAGGGAGAGTGGGATTGAACAAAGATGGCATTGGTTCAATCACATAAGGATAACTCTCCGAAAGAAGAGTGGGGTGAGCCAAATAATGGGAAGGTTTGACCACTAGATCAACCAAAGGTTGAGTAGGTTGTTGAGAAACTATAGGTTGTTCAGGAGTAGGATATTCTTGACTCTTGGACCACACTCTTTGTACCTCTGTGATAGAAGGGAATTGGTGAGTAAGATGATTTCCATCTCATAGCTTACAAAGGAACTTAATTTTTCACTTCGAACGACCAATTTTCTCAACAGTGTCAACATGACTAGTAGTGGTTGACTGTTTTCTCTCAACATGACCTACAGAGGCTGAGATTTTTCCCCCAGCATGAACACCAGAGGTTGTGTGACTGGGTCCAACTTGACTAAGAGAGGTTGGTTGTTGAAAAACTTCAGGATGTTGAAAAACGAGATGACTATGAAACCAAACTCTTCATACCTCTACGATGGAAGGGCATAGATAGGCAAGGTGGTATCCCTCACAAAGCTTACAAAGAAACTTGGGCTTGTGTTTTCAACGACTAGTCTTTTCAACAGTGTCAAGATGACTTGCAATGCCTGACCACAAAGGTTGAGAGACTATCCCCAGCATGAACCACAAAGGTTGAGAGACTATCCCCAGTATGAACTACAGAGGCTGAGAGACTGGTTCAAACATGACCTGCAGAGTTTGAACGGGAAGGATCGACATGCTTTGTAGCAGTTGAGTGTGTGCACCCAATATGACCTTCATAGGTTGGGTGGATGGATCCAAAATGACCTGTAGAGGTTGGATGGTGGGGCTCAACTTGACCTACATAGGTTGAACGGGTTCCCTCAACATGAACTGTAGAGGTTGAGTGACTTGATCCAACATGACCTAGAAAGGTTGGAAGGATCCCACCAGCATGATCAACTTGACTTGCAGAGGTTGATTGCTTAGATCCAACATGACCTATAGAGGTTGGATAGGTGCCCCCAACATGAATTGCAAAGGTTGGGTGGTTAGGTTTAACTTGAATTTCAAAGGTTGAATGGGTGCCCCCTTGATTATGTGTCTTCTTCCTATTCTTCCTTATTTTATTCCTTTTATACTGTCGGTTACTAGTATCAATACTTTCACTACACTAGGTAGCAGGAGGAGGAGAAGCAACTACAGGTGAAGGGGAAGCAGTGTTTTGATTCCATTGATATAAGGATCTTACTTGAGAAGCATCATGAGAATTTAGGACGGTTGGAGTGGAAAAAAACCACACCAATATCCCTAGGGTGAATCCAAGAATATTTAAGGTGGCCATTAAAGGAACATCAACATTCCCTATGAGAGGAATAGTACAAGGATTTCCCAACATGGGGATCTCTTGGTTGGTGTTCAAAGGGGTGTTAGCCATAGTTTCAAACAATAAGACAAAGTCTGATTTCTACAGGAAACCAACAGTACAAAGAACACACCACTAGAAAAAGACCTAAGTATCAAGCTAGGAAAACAAAGATTCCTTCCAAAGGAAAGCTTGGGATGATGAGGGCCCAAAACTAACCAATGAAAGAAGGAGAGTATTTACTTGGCATCTTGTGAAGAGCCCTTTGGGTGCAAGTGCTGGAATCACCCAACCGCCCTCCCATATTGTCTACCAAGGTTACCTTCCAAGTCTACCATAGGTGCACTAGAAATATCCATCCAATGCCACCTATATCAGATCCTAGCAAACAGGCTTCTAAGGCTACCAAAATCATGGAGAAAGTCCAGTGGAACAGTCGTCAGTCAAACCTATGCACATGGACAAGGTAGAAAATACAGAAACTGAAATAGTACCAAGCACCACACGGGGCCAGGAGGAGGTACTAGATGAGTCCCCAAATGTGCACCAGCTCCTGTGTATGCTTTACTGAGAAGTGGAGGGGTATCTCCAACAACCGAGTATCGCACGACCTCGTGCTTGATGTTACTTTTTCATCATTTAAGCTAGCATTATGATAAGATCTTTTCACTGAGAGAATAACAAGCACATCAATCACATAAGCACATCACAAGAAACAAGAGACACAAAGATTTTAGGAGGGGAAACCATAAATGGAGAAAACCCCTCAACTTCCTCTAAGATAGTATC
>LPNX010028364.1:237081-294825 GCA_001517045.1 Pseudotsuga menziesii
ACTTAGAATCTTTCAGATCTGATTGGATGAACAGATATATCTCTTCAAATGGAGCTGTCCAATGTACTCCTTTTCTGAAAACAGTGAAGCGAAACTCCCGGAACAGGAAGCCCTAATTTTCTGATTTCTTCTGCAGCAATTCCTGTTACTGTTTCTATGATATCTCCAAAATTAATGATCCTCTGTGTCTGAAATTTCTCCTTGAGGTAACCTCGCATGTCCCTGATCCAACACCATAGTTTTCATCAGCATTTGTTTCACCATTTGAGATTTATGATCCTTTTCCCAAGGTGACCTGTTACTGGACTTTTCAGAACAGCGAAGTTGTACGGCATTCCATGTGTCACTGGTTCATATTATAAGTCTGAAATTTGTATCCAAGAAAGTACATTCCGTGCCATTTCTGGAACATCTTCAGAAATTCCATTTGGACCTCTGTAGCCCAAGATATTGCAAATCTCCCCAGGTGTCCTGTTTATAGATGATTTCTGGTAGAGGATGGAACCCTAACTTGGAGAGATCATATCTCCCAGAATATAGCGAATCAGAGGCTGCCCTTTGGACAACGTGTTCATCAGGATTTCATCTTCGGCCCCTGCAATTTTCAGCTTCTGATACTTCTCCAATCTAGGAATATAGTGACTGTACCAAAACTTAGCAGTTTTAGTATTTAGGGCTTCTCTAGCTTGGGGTCAAACTAGGGTTTGACTTTCCCAGAGTTTCACCCAACCAAATTTCTTGATCCAGGTCTCTAAACTTCGGTTTTGATGAGGAGAACAATCCTATGCAGGTCTCGCTCAAAAATTCCTCTTCTGTAGAAAGCCCTAATTTCCACATCGAAACATAAAATGCTTGAAATTGAATTCTACATCGACAGAAAGATGCACCCTTCAATGGAGAGTCATCCTAGCATACTTTTGCTGAAAATCTGTGGAGGAAGATCCACAAAATAGGAAGCCCTAGTTCCTGTAGCTGCATAATGTCTTCTTCTCGGGTTAGCTCTGATACCATGTTAGTTTTTCATCATTTAAGCTAGCATTATGATAAGATCTTTTCACTGAGAGAATAACAAGCACAGCAATCACATAAGCACATCACAAGAGACAAGAGACACAAATATTTTAGGAGGGGAAACCATAAATGGATAAAACCCCTCAACTTTCTCTAAGATAGTATCACCACAAGATGTGATCGAAAAACAGTAAGATGACCTCCCAACACAACAGCAGCCTTCTGTCTTCTGTCAAGCCAAAGTATTTCCTTCTCCAAAGGTGCACCACACTTGAGAGAGCAAGTGATGTAATTCACTAGTGATAAATAGAGAGACTCTCACTCTCTATTTATATTCTTCCGTTGACTTGAAGTGCACTCAACCATGTAGGCTTAACTTATAATTAATTACTTGAGCCTACACCTTAATTAGTGTATAATAACCCAAGTGCCCCTAAACTGTGGGGACTTACCTAATGACTTGATATGACTTGTTTACATTATTAATCCTCCTGATCGGAACATCGGGGCATGACCACATGACTCAAATACATAATAGAAACATCCCGGAATAAACATCGGGTTACAATATATGAAATACATAGAAGAATACATTCCGAAGTTACATATACATCAACACTTGACTCCTGTGTGAGAGGAGATTTCTGGTGTCTTTCCCAACGAATTTGGATTTCCTAAAAGATATGCCACTATGTTTTAGTTTGAAGTCTTGGGTAGTTAATATATCGCTAACCCAAAACACTAGCCTATACTAGTGTGTGTCATCCCTAGAAATAAGCGGTTACTAATAATTTTTAAATATTAAGCATTTATTTTAAAGGGTTGTTAATTACTCAAAGGGGGTGGTGGAGGTGAAACCAATGGTGTTTTGACTCAATGTTGAAACAAGATGACTAAGAAAAGAGAAATTAAATGCAAAACAAAAAAAATATTCTCTTTCTTTTACAAATAGAAACATGAAAACCACAAAAGAACAATTCTTTTTATTTTTTCAAGAATAATGATATGCAGTGCATTAAAGACAAAAGCCTAATCTACATGCATATTAAAAAACTATATGTTCTTTTTCTTTTTCTTTTATAAATGAAAAAGAAAAACTTCCTACAAACTAAAGTATGCAGATAACAAGAACAAAGCAAAAGGGACTTTGCTATACAACCACCAAATAGACTCTAGAATGCCTGAAGGCCATTATAAACCCTAGTTGGAAGGGAGGCTTACATAAGAGACAAGTCAACTATTTTTTCATGGTGAATTTAACCAACAAAAGAAGAAGGAAACAAACACCAATAATCTTCTGAACTCAGACAAAGATTACTAACAAAGGTTGACCAAAAACATAAGCCAAAAATCAAACCAAGGAAAGGGGTTGGGGGGAATGAGCAAAGAGAAAACCCTAATGCTACAAAAATAATTACAACCTAGATAAAGAACACCCAAAATGGATGACACCAACTCCCTAGAGTCATGCACCTGCATAGGACCCCAAAAGACCTACCAAACAATCCTCAAACAACAGAAAAAGCCACCAAATTGAGGAAAAAAAATTGTTTAGGAGCATACACGAGTTTCCCTATTAGCAGGTCGTGTATCATATGTGGTTTGAAAGTATAGCAAGTCTCCTGTACACACCAGACACATGGTTTTTGAGTCTGCAACTCACATATGGGTGAGAAAAGACCCCCAAAAAGTTAAAAAAAAACCTTAGCAACGCAAGGGAGGTGTACTATCAGACTTAGAAGGTGTTCTAAGTGGAAAGAAGGACTTTACAACTTTTCAAAAGACAGGAAGAAAAATAGAGAAACCCCAAACAAACAAGGCTCTCCCTAGCGAAGTCATCAGTTCTATTGTAGAGGAAAGTTTCTTATGGCTAGGGTTTAAGAGGCCATCAACATACTAGGGTTGAAAGAGAGATGCATATAGTTCTGGAAGTATATATAAGAAAGTTTAGAGATTGGGATGGTTAATACCATTTCCAAACGAAGGTTGATCTAAGAAACCCTTCAATCCTCTTCTTGCTCCTCTTGCTCCAAGAGACTTGCAAAACAAATTATACCTTCCTCAAACCAATATGACCATATGTAAAGCAATGATAATAAAAGAAACATGAAATAATATTCTGATTAACATAAACAAAGATTCAATCACACATTGAAAAATGATTTGGGAAGAAGAAGGACATCACATCTTTATTAATCATGAAAATAAGTACAAATATACCTTCTCTCCAAGCTGGGCACCTCACGAAACCTTGATCTGGTTCTATTGCTTCTCTTCTCTAAGGAAATCGGCCTCCAAGCTCTACGACACAAGGATATAGGTTCTAGGGAAAAGGTGGGGGGAAAGAGAGTCCAAATTCCTCCAGAATAACAATTCAAAGATTGAAGTCCCCTCTCATGGACCTCTCTACCTCTATTTATACCTTTCTAAAGAGACAGGGTCGAATACAAAGTAGTTACAACTGAAGGAGTCAATTGCATAATCACCCAAACTACTCAAAATCCAAGAAAAATCTTTTTTTTTACATCTATAGGAAAAATACATGGGTTTTAGAGACAACAATCGCGTATTGTAGAAGGAGAAAGTCAATTAGTCGACTTGAACGATAGTTGACTTAGTCAATCAGCTGACTAAGTCGATGGGCCAACTTAGTCAATCATCCGACTAAGTCAGTTGGCTGATTAAAGCTAGAGATTAGGTCAACCACCTAAGGTCGTGTCGGTTCACCGAACTGACAGGTAGTTATTTTGTAACCATTCTGTAATCATATATATTAGGCTATTGAGCCAGATGAGAACTCAGTTCAGTTCTCTGCATTGTATGGACTCATTTGTATAATATAATCTGTTATTCACCTATTTGTTCTTATCTCTTGTCTTTGTTTTATATTTATATATGTTTTAGTGTGTATTATTGGTAACCTTATGTGATCTGTGAGATTACAACATTGGTTCCGTTGCTGATAGTACACGACTAGAATATATGCAAACAGATTATACCAGAGCAGGAGATTAAGGACTGGTGGGAACGTAAAGTTGCAAACTATTTGCAGAATTACGTGCGAAGGAACAGATTAACAGTCGCACAAGCAAAAGAAAGATTTTTCACAGAGACGCATGAAAATTTTGTCGAATCCGTACCCCAACTTTTGAAGAAATTCCTGGATGAGAAAGCTGGACAGGATTAAAGAACAATAGTTGCTGGAAAAACTGATCTACAGAGGTAGAACAAACTTGTCGAAGTGGTTTGAGAAAATCGTCGATGACTTCTGTGAGGAGAAAGAAGTTGAAGACAAAACTTCTATGGAAACAGTCAAGGAGAAATTTTACACATATCTCACCGAACAATTTTTGTGTTCCCTACTGACCTTGCTGTTCAAATTCTTGATCGAGAAAGGAGTAGGACATATCGTCGAACCTTGTCCATCACTTCATGAACTGCCATCAAAATCTAACTGGGTGGGGAAGTAGAGGAAGTGGGAAAAATTCATTGCAGAAAGGGAGTGGGAATACTTCCTAAGCAAATAGACTGAACTATCCGAGCTTTCTAAAAATAATCGGGTAAGCTATGGGGGGGTATTTGGTCATATGTCGAAATAGAGTATAGTGGATTCTAGTCGACTACAACCAGATATCAATCACTAGTAATGAGAAGTCGAATAAAAGGGAACCTAAGAGAATAGTATCATACGAAGGTATGTTAGACATTCAGAAAATAGAAAGGGAAGAGAGACACCAGAGAAGGGAAGCAAGACGACAAAGAGCCTTAGAGCTGCATAGAAGAAGAATCCTAGGGAGAATGACCAGGAAGAGAGTCCGCCAGAGTCGGGTCATGACCGACATGAAGAAGGAGTGGAACAAGAAGCATCCCCTAAGGAGGAATAATTATGGATAGAGCAGCCAGAAGCTCTCCAATTAAGAGCTCCCAATGAAGGAACAACCCTCTCTCCATTGAATATGCGTACTCAAATACAGACTATTATCGAAGACGACCTCCGACTATGAGCTGGTGACTTTAGTATATGGAGTTGACTAGGAAACGACATGTATACTGGATGACACCTCATTATATATCGACCAGAGGAAGGGAATTGGGTGACCTTTCAAGCGGCACCCTCCAACCGAAGTATCCACTTGCTCTTACCGACACATGAAGGAGCACCCCCCCCGCAAAATACAACTTTAGAAGAAATAGAACATTCAGAACTATGGACAAATAGTTGTAGTGGACCATTGACAGGAGAAGTCAACATCAAACGACTACAAGTCGACGAAGAATCGACAACCGATGGGAACGAAAGTTCTGTCGACCAGAGTTCCACAGAGACAAACACACCAATAACCCCACCATCCTCATCACCACCCCCACCTCCATCGCCGCCACCTCCTGAGAGCAGTGACAGTGATTCAGACATGGGTCATGGATCGGCTCACATTCCTCTATATGAGGGGGATGAGGACCCCAGACAACACTAGTTCATCTGTGAGTAGACTTGGGAGGCCAACCAAGTTACAGATGAAGATAGGCAAATGGCACAGTTCGTAGGTGCCTTAAGGAAAAGGGCATTGATGTGGTATATGACATTTTCATAAAGAAAACCTAGAGTGACAAAAGCTGAAATTGAGGTGCAATTTTTTTCATTTTTCAAAACCCCAAATGCTAAGCACCTGGCCGCGAAAAAACTCAAAACCACATCACAAAAGCCACGGGAATCTGTCTGCGACTATCATAAGCATTGGGAAGACCTAATGAGCCAACTGGATTATGTTATAGATGAACAGTTACTAATCCACTGGTTTCTTGCAGGGCTATCTTAGAAAGTGCGCTGACACATTAGTCTAGAAACGTTCAAAACTTACGAACATGCGCTAACAAAATCTCTTCAGGTGGAGATGGACGAAGACATACCTACTTACCCCATGGACCACATATTGGAATAACAGCTCGAGAACGTACAGAAGCCTCTGAAGGAACTAAGCCTCAAGAATCAGGAGATCTGGTGCACCAAATGCTCGACGGCCGGCCATTCGAAAGATAACTGTCGACAAGAATATAGCTGGCAAGACGTTTGATTCATACATACCAAGTCCTTTTGCGACATTTTCCAGGAGCACTAAGATCACTCAATGAAATATTGCTTGTTCAACATGAAGAACGACAAGGCCTCCTGGTGTGCCACCTGTGAGACCAAAATTCATAACACGGTTAATTGTCATTTGAACCTAAAGAACCGACAGAACTATTAGGCGGTCTACCAAACGAATGCAGTGGCATAGCATAACGAGCAAAACAATCTAGCAAACGATCCGAACAGTCAAAGATATGATGGTCGATGATATGAGCATCTGTATGACAATCGACGCCCAGGTTACATAGGAAGAGGTCGATTCCCTGGGAATTGTGACAACCAACCACGTCGACCCATCTAGTGCTTCACCTGTTATAAAGAGGGTCATCGGTACGTAGACTATCCATACAAGGACAAAACTGATCTCAAATTTTGTACTCACTGTGGGGTAGGGGATCACTCACTAGAGGATTGCCCTATCATTTTAGAAAAAATTAATACGAAAAAAAATGTGAATGTCTTGTCCTGTGTTCAAAAAAATGATGTAATAACCACCAAAAATTTACATATTGTAACTCGACAAGGAACAAAAACAGGAGCTAATAACCCCAAAATCAGTAAAATAAAAGAGAAAAATGTCTATCCTGACCCACTGAAGGAAAAACAAATATACAAAGAAGCAACTAATGTATTCAAAGAAATTGCACGACAAGAAAACGCTCATAACAGTCGACCTAACACAATAAATGAATTAATCCAGCTCATTCAAACAGACAATTCAGTATTCCAGTTTATCAATTTGCTGTATGAAATAAAAGGTACCAACTCTGAAAAACAAACAAAGAACATCTGCAGCTTAAATAAAAAAGACAAAGGTGACGCCGACCCACTTGTCGACCTAGAAATCGAAGGTTACCACATCCGACAAGTAGTGCTCGACTTCGGCTCACAAGTAAACATCATGACTCGTGACACTTGGGAACAAATGAGCAGACCTCGACTTTATGAGTCAGGCATATACCTTAAACTAGCCGACCAAGGCCTAATTGAACCCATTGGAGTCTGGAAAAACGTCGACACGACTATAAAAGGAATCTCAAACAAGGTCAATTTCAAAATCATCGACCCAAAAGAAGGATCCAGTTCCTTCCCAGCGCTATTCGGTCGACCTTGGGGTAGAAATATGAAAGCATCCATATCCCTGGAAAAGGAACACATCAAGTTAAAAGGAAATGGAAAAAAGGTCATTGTACCCATTCATCCATCTCAAGGGGAACCTTGGACTGAACCTATTGATGAAGAAGTCGATGTCCGACAACTCTACCAAATCCACAACAATGTAGACTACACATAACTAAACATCCATGGAGAACTTCACTTAGGTAATCAAGACTCAGTTGGTTACATTCCAACGCCAAATTGTACGAGTGGGGGATCGAGAACTACGAAACACAAGCAAGAGGGTGCTAGACTATACAAAAAGTATAGAAAAATCCCGCCCAATAGTGCTTCACAGTGTCCATTGTCCCAAAAATCTTTGAAAAGAAAATTAGGGAACACCCTACCTTACAACCGACCAACCTGAATACCACACAACTACCAAGATATAAGGAAAGGGAATCACCAGTCATGCATGTCGACCAAGTCTCCAAAAATATTGGTGAACATGGCCGACTTCAAAGCTTAGTTGAAACTTTTACAGGACAAGCTGCTAGATGGTGGGATACCCATCAGACAAGACTACATACCTAGACAACTGCTTCGACTTACTTTGTCGAAAGGTTTGGAGGAAACAAGTTAACCCAACAAGCTCAGATCCCTGTATTCACTCAAGGACAGAACCCAGAAGATCATATAAAAACCTGTGAAAAGGAGTGGAGAAGACTTGGATACAAGGATGAACGAGCATGGCCACACTTGTTCCCATCAACCCTATCCAACTTACCAAACAATTGGTATAAGATGGAAGAAGCTAGAGGTGAAACCTTCTTATGGCATGAACCCAGGGAAAATTTTATTAAAGATTTCAACTTTATACCTCAAAATGAAAATTTGGTCGAAACAACAAAACAAATTAAAGAATTTATCCAGCCGACCGAAAATAAACCCTTGCAAGATCACTAATAGACAAGGAAATGTAACAAAATACAAACACAGCTAAAGCCTCACTCGGCAAGATTACAGCTAGAAAAAGAAAACATAGAAGGAAAAATATTTAGATGGAAATCCAACCATGTCGAAACAACAAAACCTATTTGCACCATCTTGAAAATAGAAACAACTGATAAAATAAATACTGACAGAATGACAGCAGCCGACTTCCCTGCCACATTCTCATAGTTCAAAGAAGGAATTCGAACGATCAATGAAGCCAAAGCACTAGAGTGGCTAGATGCTAAGGTCAAAACTAAAGAATTCGACATCTCAAATGATGATCAACCAAAAATGGCAAAGATTGGTGACTACTGGAGCGAAGAACAGACCACAGAAATAGTGAACTTACTAAGGGAATTCCAAGATGTATTTGCTAGATATTACAAAGACCTAAAAGGCTTAGTCCATGAAATGGGAGAAATGAAAATTGATACTAAACCTGATGTTTGACCTGTGAAGAAAAGGCCTTATAAACTAGCTCACAAATACAAGGAGATAGTCAAAAAGGAAATTGATAACATGTTAGCAGCAGACATCATCTACCCTATCGACCAATCAGAATGGGCAATTCCAATGGTTGTAAATCCTAAGAAACATGATTCGACTAGACTAAGAATTTGTGTTGACTTTAGGGAACTAAACAAAGTAACACTGACAGACCCATTTCCAACCCCTTACGTAGATGAAATCTTGAATGAAGTTGCAGGACATGAATTCTACTCATTTACAGATGGATTCTTAGGCTATAACCAAGTGCCAATAGCTAAAGAAGACCAGGAGAAGACAACCTTTGTGTGTGAATTTGGTTCCTTTGCTTACAAAGTTATGCCTTTTGGATTAAAGAATGCACCTGCAGTGTTCTCTCGAATTATGGTTAAAACATTCCAAGAATACATTTACAAGACCATGGCAGTATACTTTGATGACTGGACAATATATTCCACGCTAAAAGATCATTGCAAATGGCTCAGACTTATGCTAGAGAGATGTTGACAGATTCAAATCTCCCTAAACATCAAGAAATGCATATTTGTGACCCCCATAGGGATACTATTAGGGAACATTGTCTGTAAGGAAGGTATTAAGGTTGACTTTTCCAAGATTAAAATTATCCTCGACCTAAAACCACCAGTAAACCCCAAACAAGTCAGGGTGTTACTTGGCCACATAGGATATTACAGAAAATTCATAAGATATTATTCATATATGACCTATCCTCTTGAATAACTATTAAGGGAAGATCAAGAGTTTAACTGGACAGAGGAATGCCACATATCATTCGAAAAATTAAAAAGAAAACTAGTCAAAGCCCCCATCCTAAAGTTTCCAAACTGGTCGATCAAATTCCATGTTCACATTGATGCATTAGGCCTAGCAATAGGAGCAATCCTAACTCAACTAGGAGATGATGGAATGGATTATCCCATATTTTATAGCAGCAAAAAATTAAACAAAGGTGAAAGAAACTATTCGACCATAGAATGAGAAGCCCTAGGTATGGTCTTTGCCCTCCAAAAGTATCAACATTATATCTTAGCTAACCCATTTATATTCTATACCGACCATAAGGCCCTGAAGTATCTTCTCAATAAACCACTCCATCATGGAAGGATTTGTCGATGGCTACTTTTCTTCCAAGAATTTGAGTTTGAAGTTGTTGTCCGACCAAGCAGGTTAAATATCAGTCCCGACCATCTATCTCGAATCGACACAGGAGAAGAACCGACAAGAGTCGATGATGACTTACCTTATGCACATTTATTTTAGATAGAAGCAGTCCCAGCAGAACTAGAGGAAATAGCTCAGTTCTTAGAAAATGGACATGCACTAGAAGGTATGAGCACCAAGAAAAAGCAGATCTTAGCTATGAAGGCTGCACCATACAGTCTCATCAATGGATTTTTATACAAAAGGGGATTAGATGATATCCTTAGAAGGTGTGTACTAGAACATGAATGAGACCACATTCTGCATGAAGCACACTATGGACCTATAGGAGGACATTTTCAAGCTGACACAACTGCAAAGAAAATCCAACAGTCAGGATTATGGTGGCCGACACTCCACAGAGATTGAAAAAATTGTGTTAGTCGATGTGACAGATGTCAACGACTAGGTCGACCTTTACCTAGTACAAAAATGCCTTTGATATCAGTAAACCCAAGTTTGACATTTGAAATCTGGGCCATAGACTTCATAGGACCATTTCCTATACTAGCAAAAAGGTCAGGCAAAAGGTATATCGTTACTGCAGTGGAATATGTCACTAAGTGGGCAGAAGCTGAACCGGTCGATACATGTTCTAGTGAGATAGCTGCTAAGTTTATCTATGAGAATATCATCAATAGATTTGGATGTTCATTAACCCTGATTAGTGACCAGGGGACACACTTTATCAACAAAACTATCAAAACCCTAACCGACCAGTTCCAAATCGAACACCATCGAAGTACAGCATACCATCCTCAGTCGAATAGAGAAATTGAAGCATTCAATAAAACATTAACAAAAGGATTAACCAAAATCTGTAATGCTGACAAGGACGACTGGGATGAGAAAATACTTGCGGTCTTATGGGCATACAGAATAGCCTATAAACAATCGACTGACCTAACTCCTTTTCGACTAGTCTATGGACAAGAAGTAGTATTTCCACTACACTTTTGACAATAGACACCTATTATCATAGAAATACTACATGTCGATGTCGAATAAGGAAGGAAGGACCAACTATTTCAACTCAGCAAGCTGTAAGAGCACCGACTCATGGCTATACAACACCAAGAAATCCAGAAGCAACAACAGAAAGCATGGCACAACCGCAACATCAAGAACAAAAACCTGTCGGTTGGTGACCTTGCTTTACTATACAATAGTCGGGTCAAAGGAAAACCTAAGAAACTCCACACAGAATAGATGGGACCTTATGTTGTCAAAGAGATACCCAATGGATCAGTCCAACTAAGGACCTTACAAGGCATGGTATTTCGGAAGCTCATTAATGGAGCCCAACTAAAATGCTACAAAAACTAAATCTTAAAAAAAAAAAAATTCATATAACGACCATAACCATCAACCAAAATCCATAAAAAACTAAAAATTCCAAAAACAAAACAATACCCTACATACAGAAAACCATGACAGGAAATCACCATCTCGACAACCGCCATCATGACCATCGACCTAGCACCAGCGACCACTTTCATTGATCTACTACTTCCGTCGACCATTCTCATCACCGACACCAACCAACGACTTTGATATTCCCATCACGCATTCATGACATTGAGCGCCGAAAGCAATTCACCATTAACACACACTCACGTACTCTAGTTGGAACATCACATCTACCATTAATACACCCATCACCACACACAACCATAGCATCGCCTATAAATACTGGATCGCTGAAGGTTATTTCACCGCAACCTATACAGACAGAGCATCAGAGCATCCAGTCGACCAAAAGTTGAGAACCCCCTAGTGAAATCAACCACCAAACCAACACAATGGCCCCTAAACAAACTAGAGCCTCGACCAAAGCTAAGGATATATAGGCTGTGGATACACCTTTAGTCCGTAGGCTGAAGAACATTAAAAATGCCAAAGTATAGGAAGGCTCATGGAAAAATCTATGGACCGAGATATAAGAATGGGCCTTTGTCAACAAAAAGGCCACTTAAGTAGCATAAAAAATCAAACGTAGCACTCTCTTCGGATATGCCAATGCACCGCTGATGGCTAGCTTTGGCGGCACGAAGGAAGCTACTGTCAAATTCATCATCAGTCGATATCACAATGGCCAGTTCTACTTCGATGAGCCGGTTGACATCCTTAGAGATGTCATTTCCAAGCTGACCGATCTCTCTAATAAAGGAGACCCCGTACTAGTCGGTATCAAAGATGGACTGGTCGAAAAGCTCATTGGGTCACCTTCTGGTAAAAACTCCAAGGGATTGATGATTAGCCAAATTAGAACCCAAACGATGTATATTGTGGCCAAAATCATTGCAATAACACTCACTCTAGCAGGTCAAGGAAACGACCTCAAGTTAGAAATGCTAGAAGCTGTCGACACTATTGCCACCGATGGATGAATATACAGATGGGGTGATTATGTCGTCGACATGGTGAAGACCATCTGTGAAAGATGTCAAGAAACAGGGGAAATCATCAAGTTCCCCTCCCTCATCTTATGGATTGTAATGTACCACATCTACCCAGAGGGGAGCCCAGTCTTTCAGGAACCGTCGAAGTTCGACATGTGGAGATTTAAACAATTCTCCCAGCAAGGAACTTTGCATGAACTAGAACGTGGGAAAGTATTTCTGGAGAACTGGTTCCAAAAGGTCAAAGTCTGCATGACTAGATGGAGGGTGCCTCAAAACATCCGATGAAATCTACCAGCGAACTCCCACATCCAGCTGGAGCTCAACCATACCTCGGTGTGGTACATGCAGGGCGACAATTCCAACGCCAAATCCCTCGACTACTATCCATCTATCAACTAGATCTTCCAGGAACTATCTCGACAGGCCAAGAGAAAAATACCAGTACTAGCAGCAGTAAAACAGATCTACTTCTCGATCAAGGAGCCACTCATGGACCAAGAAAAAGAGGAATACTATGAGCTTAACCTCTACATCAGCACATTTGTGTCAGAGGAGACACTGGTCGAACACACCAGTCGACTGTAGATAACTATCAAACCTATGACCACCAAAGAACAGCACCCCAGACCGCACAACCAAAGCCACAGCCATAGCAGCAGATAACTCCTCCGGCTACAGAAAGTGTCTTCCCAACTCAGGAACCGACGGGCGAGACAGAACCAGACAACCCTGATTATTCTATTACAAAAGGCATAATTCAAAACTATCGAAAGAAATAGCAGCAGCCAGGAAGAAAATAAAAACATAAGAAGAAAAACAAGGTAAAGGTAAGTGCAAGCTTATCATTACTGAATCATCAGAGGATGAGGATGAACTAGCAGCCATGGCCCTCGACATCATAGAGGATATTGCAACAAATAAAGTGCCTGTTGAAACCCAGTTCCAACGATTTGTCAACGCCGAGGCACAAGCAGGTCGACCGAAAAAAGAAAAGACTACAACGATGCCTAAAAACATCGTCGATTTTGTGTCGACGCCTCCACCCCCATCACCGACGCAAATAAGCAAGGAATAAGCACTGGCACAATAGTCAGTCAACCCCCTCGACTTATACAAAAGTGTGATGCCGGAGACGGTAAAAGAAAAATTCGACAGAGATTGCGACTTGCAAGATTTCTTTGAGACACTACCTACGTTGTTTAAGCTGGCTTAGAATATTTCTACCCAAACACCTATCTTCACAGGATAGAGCACACAGCCCCCAATTGTTGCAACCATCACGTCGACTTTCAAAATAAATCCCGACAAGGAAGGTAAAGTGATTGGACATCGGTCCTCCATTATTGCACCGACCGACCCCATACCCCAAACCGACCTACCAACCATTACACCTACTGAGGGAGAATCCGACCTAAACTTACACCCTCGACCCGACGACCCACTACTCAACCATACCTCCCCCAAAGCAATCACCCCCAACCATTCACCAACTCCATCACCACCACCACCACCACCACCACCCCCTGACTCGGAGACAGGCCCACCATAACCGACTACATCCACACAACTAGAGGTGGTAGTCATCCCACCTCCCCAAATAGACAAACCATCAGTCTCTAACCCACAAACCAAAGATCCTGCCTTAACTATTGTAGGTACACCAGAAGTAGATAAAGAAAAGCATAAGAAGAGGACGAAGAAACAGAAAAAGGAGCATCATGGAAATCCTCCCAAACTCCAAATTAGCTTGAAGGATGCAAGCTCCTTGACCGACATAGAGATGGGCCAACTCCTCAAAACCCTAGCGCATGAAGCAAAGACAACGAGTGAGCGAAGAAATAAAGAACTCAAGGACAAAAATGCAGAACAGGTCGAGTTTCTCGAAAAATGTAGGAATTTGGCCCAATTTGTCATGCCGGGCCCCATAGAGATCGACACAGATAAACTGCTGGAAAGAGAATATCAGCTATTTGAGAGCATCATGTCGACCCTCCAAGCGCACATTTAGGAAACCAAGGAGGAACAAAAATAGGAAACTGCCTGACTCCTAATGGCACAACACATTGCATTCTCTAAAGCATATAAAGTACTGCAGGATCATATGGAGGAGTCTGTCGTAACCGAAGAAGTACTAAGAGACTGGCCTAATCACTACGGGTAAGTTTATCAACAGACACAATAGAATCGGCAAGGGATTCAAGAAATGGAGAGCAAAAAGACCACTGAGGAAGCAATCAGAACGACAATAGAAGAACAGATAGTGCTTGAAACTGCCAAACTGCAGAAACTGGAAAGGGAAGCACATCAATGGGTACAACAAGCTCTCCCTAACTTGGAGAAATTCGACATCATCTGTCCACAGATGAAATGACTTATCAAAACTGCAGAGGAGAAGGACCAGTTCATGGGTCCTCACATGGAGAGGATAGCCAAAGTCTCCATCTCAGAAAATATGTCGATCTTATCAGGCTTGAACAAAAACATTTCTTCAGGACGAAGAAACGTTTTTGTTCATGGGGGAGATGTAGAAGGAGCAAGTCGATTAGTCGACTTGAATGATAGCCGACTAAGTCAGTCGGCTAACTAAAGCTAGAGATTAGGTCGACCACCTAAGTCGGTTCACCAAACCGACAGGTAGTTATTTTGTAACTGTCCTGTAATCATATATATTAGGTTGTTGAGCCAGATGAGAACTCAGTTCAGTTCTCTGCATTGTATGGACTCATTTGTATAATATAATCTGTTATTCACCTTTTTGTTCTTATCTCTTGTCTCTGTTTTATATTTATATATGTTTTAGTGTGTATTATTTGTAACCTTATGTGATATGTGAGATTACAACACGTATACAAGTGATATACGCAGGTTTCAGTAACAATACTCATGTATTATCCATGGGTTGCAATGGAAATAGTTGTGTATAAAAGGAATACATGTGTATTATGTAGAAGAATTCACGTATAAAAAGTGGAATATGTGGGTTTCCTTAAGGAAACTCGTGTATACTTAAAAAAATCTCATTTTTAGGGTACTTCTAGGAATTTTCATACTTTGATGTCTTATAGAAATTCTTAGATGACTCGGATATATTTCCAATTGTGAACAGAAGAGGTCAAATGAAATTACAAAAATCAGGATATGGGTCCTACAATATAGGTGTTTTTTTAGTGAATTTCATGAAGTGTCATCATGGAAGTGTTGACATGCGACAAAATCATGGGAAAGTGGTCATGGGAAGAGATGTGTCATTTTGAGCTATAGAAAGCGATCATGTCATGCCTTTTGTCGATCCTTTTCCACTTGATGGTGAAATCCTTCAATGAAGCATCCCTCTTCAAGGCATACTAACTGCATCAATATTCCCTCAATTACTCTTTCATCACTCATTCCTTTTATGACTACTATGCGTAGGATGGGGACGATATATTCATCAGCTTTACTGCTTCTTGTCCATAAAGCAATTTGAATAGTTTCTGCCTGATCAGTCTTTTACATGTCCTTCTATACTTCCATAGTATTGTGAGGATTTTTAGATCGCATTCATTGTGATTCATATCACATACCTTAGTAAGTGCAGTTCCCAATATTTTTTTGAACTCCTCTACTACACCATTCGCTTATGGGTGATATGGAGTACTCTTCTTGTGTTGTGTATGGAATTTTTCAGTCATCACTTTGATTATCTAGTTAACGAAGTGAGCTCCTTGATTGCTCATCAATATCTTATGACAACTAAATTAGGTAACCACATTTTCGAAAAGGAACCTTGTTTTTGTCGCAGCTAAGCAGTCCTTTACTAGTGTTGCCTCAGTCCATCTTGTTAGATAATTAGTCATGGTGATGATGTATCACAACCTATTCTTTTCCCTGGTGGATTTATAGGTCCCAAGAAATTGACTGTCCACTTATCGAAATGTTTTAGTGTTACCTGATGTATTAACAACTTCTCATCTCTCTGTGATAGTTTTCCCATTCTTTGAAATGTATTTCATCTTTTATCATAATCTGCGGCATTGGCGTGCACTTTCGGCCACTATAATCTAACTCCAAGGATGTTCCTGGAGGTCACACATCCTCCATAATTTCCTCCTACAATTTCACCATGTGCCTCTTCCAACACCCTTTCTTTCTCATGCGTAAGAACATATCAACATAGGATCTCGTCTGACCCCATCTTGTACATTTCTCTTGCGATCAATTGGAAGTCAGCAGCCTTGAAAACTAGTTGCTTCTTCTGAGTAATGGTGAACTCTTCGAGGGATTTTCCTTTCATAAAAAAATAAATAATTTGTTCATAATGGTCATCAACCATACCAACTCTAAACAACTATGCATCAGGTAAACCATCCTTGATTTTTCTTGGTTCTTCGCCTAACTCTATTTTTGATAGGTGTTAATTCGTCCAAGTTTCACAATAATCTCGAAATCAAATTCTTGAAATAATAGTAACCATTGACATATATTCCCCCCCATCATAGTATTATTGACCAAGTACTTCAATGTCAATTTATCCACAAACATTTTGAAATGTCCTCCTAACAGGAAGTGGAAGAATTTTTGCAATGTATACACCATCGACAATCCTTCCCTTTCTGTTGTTGTGTAGTTTCTCTCCATTGTAGACAATTTCCGACTTGCTAATGAAATCGGGTGGTCTATTGATCCTTCTCTTGGTTGGGACAAGAATATTCCTAATGCAGATGATGATGCATTGACATGGACATGGAACTCCTTTATCCAATCCAAAAAAACCAATATAAGTGTTGCAACCATATTTTTCTTTAATGTATCAAGACTCCTTTGGCACTCGTCATTCCATTTGAACTTCTCATCCTTCTTCAACAATATCTCCATTCACGTTGTGATTGTTGTGTATCCCATTATAAACTTTCAGTAATACCCTATGTGTCCCAATGTTTCTCTTAGTTTTTTTATTGTTGTTGGGGTCGATAGGTCTACATTTACCATGATCTTGGTGAGATCGACCAACATGCCTTGCATACAATGTGTCCCAATAGAATTCCAAATGGTGCGCAAAATATACATTTCTTTAGATTCAGCAAAATATGATGTTGTCGACATATTTCTAACATCAATCAAAGGTTTGTAATATGGTGTTTTACCAACCCATAGATGGTCCAATCATCCATGTAGACAACTTGGAATTTATGAATGAATTCTTTGAATGCAACAACAACTAACCATGAAAAAATCACCAGTGCACTCTTGAGGTCGAACGACATCATTGTCTATTGAAAACATCCCCATTCTGTCATGGAAATGGCTTTGTGTTGATCCTCCTTTGCAATTTTGATCTGATGATAGCCTTAAAATCTATCCATGAATGAATAGATTTCATGTCCTCCAACTCCTTCAAATACCTCGTTAGTAAATGGTGTTGGAACGGGATCATGAAGAGTTGCGTCATTCAATTTTCTCAAATCGATGCAGATTCAGATTTCACCAGTCTTTTTGTCCAACACAACCATAAAACTGATCTATTTTGATTCTTTGACAGGCTCAATAATTCCTGCATCCAACATCCTTTATAGCTCTCCTTTGACGTTCTCTTTGTATATTGGATTGAACCCGTATGGTCTCTTCTTCACTCGTTTTGTGTCAGGTTTTAGAAGAATCTTCATTTCACCCAAGTCCCCTGAAATACCTTTCATCTTAGAAAATTTGGTCGAGAATAAGTCCTAAAACTCATGTAGCAGATCAGTGTCTTTCTCATCGTTGTATCATCCCAACAATATCCAATACTAGAAAATTTTGGGTCTTCTTCTGTCCCAATATTGACCTTTTTTTATCTTCAACGATTGTTTGAATTTGTCGGATGGAATTTCTGGTGCTTCGATGTCACGTCTTCCTTCTAATTCTAGAATGTTGATAGATCTTGGGTCATATTTTTTATTAGTCTATTCTGATACCTTGTAGCATTCCATCATCATTTGTGGTGTTAGTTTCATCCATGATCCTGTCGGTAGCTCGACTGGAGCTATCTCCAATACTTTGTCGCAATTGTCCTATAGCTCACTATGGATAAATGGATTTTCATTCACTAAATTGAAATCATGACTGAAGCTGACATACAGTTCTTCCCACATTGTCATTTCTCTTCGCAACTCTACGAAGACATACCATATCCGTGGTATTTCATCCAGCATATGGATGAACGCGTGAACCCATTCTTCTTTTAGTGTTAGTTCCCATGTTATTTGGAATGTCATCAAATGGGAATTTGGATCATTTCTTCCATCATATCTATTTCCTCAATAGTATTTGTCCCCCCAAATCGAACTTCCATTAATCGATGACATTTCTACCAATCCGCTATCGCTTCCTTGTGCGTAGACCACCATCTTGCAGGGGTAGCCTTTAGTGCCTCTTCCAGTTCCAACAATTTTTGTGGTTTAGATACTCTATCTTCAATTTCACTAATGAAAACTACAATATTAGGTAGTCCATCATATGTCAAAATATCTAATACTTCCTTCATTACCCATCTTAGCGACTAAGTGACTCGTGTGCATTTTATAATTGATACTTCATGCAACTAGTTATTCCAGCTCTCAAGTTCTTCATCAAAGTCTAAAGATGTTGATATTATGCTTCTCCAACCTAAATCTCCATTAATGGTGGGATTGATATAGTCTTTAGAAACATTATAGGCATTATCCCAACCTCCCATGAATTCGTATTTTATTGGTTCAACATATCACTTCCCTTCAAGGGGATCCAATGGGGAAAATACCCTTGTGTCATTATTCTCGAATATCATTCTCCTTTTCTTGAAATTGATAAATGTTAAGTTTTTCATCGCTCAGCTGATTCCCAACAGTGCAGGGTATGGGCTGGTTTCGTTGGCTATTTCAATAACATCAAAATACACATATGTCTTCACTCCTTTCACTTCAACATATAGACGAGGTACTCGTCTGATTGGAGAAAATTTGGCCGAATTTGCTAGTCGAACCTCTACTAGGGACCAGACTAGTTGTGGCTTCCCCATCATTTCCCATGTTTTCTTGGTAAGGATAGTCACATCTGATCCTAGATCTAAAATAAATAAATCTACATCATATTTGTTGATTTGGACATTCATCCTCATTTCTCTTCCCATTTTCTTCTTTTGTAACAAATTAACTAGGTGATCCAGTCGCCCTTCTTCCCGCCAATACAAAAAGATTGCTAACTCTCTGCTAATGCATATTGATATTTTGTTAATGTAAGACAACTTTCTAGAATTTTTTCAAAGTGCTGACCTTTCTCTTCAGTCTTGGTGAGTTTGTCAAATCAAATCTTGGTGGCATCTCATAAATAAGTAGCTTACCATTGTTCTTGTTCAATGTGTCTTTTGGTTTGAAGAAGGTTTATTTATTTATTTCTACATTGAATTGGACTTTCTTTTGAGATGCAGGCTAGACATTTAGTAGTGGCTCATCATCTTGTGTTGTAACTCCTCCTCTCATTATGATGTCAACATTTACTGGTTGATTTCTTAGTTCTGTGCATTTCTTCCCCACATTCCATTTAGAATTTTGATTCTGAGTCTGATTTGCATTTTGGTTTGGTTGTGCCATATGGCATGTTCTTATCTTGTCATTTCACAATTAACTGTGGACATTCCTTGATGGTGTGGTCTATTACACTACAGTAAGCACATTGGATTTCTATATTTATATAGTCCCTCTAATAATGTCCGAGCACTCCACAGTTATAGCATGCACTTGGTCTACGACCTTGGCCCTTAGGTCCTCTGCGACTAAAGCCTCCATTAAATCCCCTGCCAAATCCTCCTAGTTTCTGGTACGATGGATGGTTATACTGTGGCTGGTTGAATTGTTGTGGTTGCTATTGATTATACTGCCACTGAGTATACTATGGTTCCAGTTGGATATTTTCCATTAATCGTTTCTCTTCTCCCTTCATAAAGTATGTATACATAGTCCTTTCATGATGCAAATCGTACGCTTTGCAATCCTTATATTAATGACTAACCGATTAACAGAAGTTGAAGAAGAGATTAGCTGGTTTTGATACAAAATTTTGTAAGTATACACATTCTTCTGAATAATTCCCTTTTGTTTGATGAATTCGGCACCAAGAAACTCCTCCTTGACTCAACAGGTTCGGTGCTCTCGACTGTAAGTATTCGCGAAAGTCTGCACACTGATCCTTGTGATGTCCTTTAGGTCAAAATCGACTGTACCATACTTATTCATTGACTTCTTTCCTCTTCTTAATATCTTGCAATTGGATAGTAAGATTCACCAACTGTGACTGGATTTGGCACATTCCAATCCTTGCTTCTCCAACTAGTGAATCCTCTAACTTCATCACGATATCTAGGGATTCTTCCTGAGCTGCGATCTTTTGGTGCATAAATGACATGTGGATATGGGCTACCAAGGATGCAATGAACCATTCTTTGTGTTTCACATCACTCATTTTGAATCTAATCTTGGCCATTAGAGTTTTGAATCATTGATCGAAATCCCACACTGAATCATTGGGGGATTGCTTTATTTCCTTCAATTCAGTAATATACTCTAATTTTGATTTAGGTTTCTTGAATTCCTCAATCAATCCAGTCCTAATTTTCTCTGGGGTATTTTGGGGATGTCCTGTCAGTACTTGTATTAATTTCATGTACCATTCCAACTCCTGTCCCTGAAAGGTCATCTCTAGTTGTATGTTCTTGATATCATCATCTTGTACTTGTTTTATTGTCCACACTTCCTCACATAAGAACCAATATTGTTTGGGATCCTTAGTCCCATTACCTTGAAACAAGTGTATTTTTACATCATCACCCACCATCCTAGGCCTCCTCCTAGCCTTTGTTGATCCACTATTATTACCGTTGTGATGACACATAAGACAACCCTGTGATGGACTCATGTTTCTACCTCCTAATTTTGGCATGGTGAACGGATTTATAGGTACGTTGTAGATTTGGGTTGGTCCTTCCTCGGGTTTGTGATTATCCTAGTCATTTCTTTTGTCACTTTAGGGTCTCTTGTTTCCTTATGGTCTGTTCTCGCAATTTTCCATTCCATTCACACCAGGACTCTCCTCAATCCTCCTTGTCTTTTCTTTCCAGAACCTCACCCCACTGTGTAGGCATCTACACTCTTCTATGGTTTCCTTCATAGTCTTGTCGTGACTCCCATCCATCTACCTCCTATCATTTCAAACCCTTACCTATGTAGTACCCAAAACCTTCACACACCATGGATTTACTCGTTGAATTCATATTTAGTATTATTTTTTCACAAATGAGCATCTTAATCCACATCTGTAATGATAATAGAAATCCCCCCCTTGTGGTCCCTTAAAGAATTCTCTTTCAACGTTGCTATAATATTTGACTATGTCGACAACAAATTTAGTAATGTACCCTTCCAAAATGATGTCTATGCACACTTCAACGGCCCTTGAAGCTCTGTTGTTTACCTTTTGAAACTATTGGATTAGTTCTAGAGTCCACCCATCAAGATTGCCTCCATAGAAATTATTCTTTTGGAAAGTAAGTTGCGCCAACCATTTGTACAATACTATCAAAAATTTAGGGAAGAATATTTCATGAATATCAAAGTAGATATAGCTTCCCAACTAGTCTTCTGTCATCACTTTTGGGTTCTGGGTCTCTTATTTCGCAAATTCTGAGGATTTCTTGTGAAACCAATCCTAGATATTTGGCTTCGTCGGATGCCACAACATGTCCTCTTCTCTTTTGCACTATGGTCCCAGGAACAGAACGATTTGTTGACACTATTATATCAACAAGGGTTCACTTCACACTTGACACTTCTGATCTGTTGATGTAATTGTAACTTTGGAATGTATTCATCTGTATTTCTTATGTATTGTAACCCAATGTTTATTCCGGGATGTATTGTAATGTATTTGTGTCATGTCATGCCCCGATGTTCCGATCGGGAAGTTTCTATAATGAGAAAGTCATGTCAATTCATTGTGGGTAACCCTCCTATTGGTCAAGGGTTAAAGTCCCCACAGTTGTGGGGCCCTTGGGTTATTAGACTATCCTAGTGAATTCGACCCTAGGTGAGTCATTATAAGTCAGGGCAATAGTCCCCACCATTGTGTTACCCTCCTATTGGTTGGAGGAGGCAAATTCCCCACAAGTTGTGGGGCACTAGGGTTATTAGACACTCCTAGAGATGTCGGCTCTAGTAAGTAATTGTTAAGTGAGGACGACATGTTGGAGTGCACTTCAAGTGAATGAAAGAATATAAATAGAGAGTGAGATCCTTTCTATTTATCACTTGCAACACTCACACTCATTCAATTGGGGCGCATGAGTGAAAGGAGAAGCTCTCTTAGTGTGAGAGAGAGAGACTGCTGCTGTGTGGAGATCATCTTACTGTTTTGGGGATTTTACTGTTTTGGTGTTGATTCTATCTCTAAAGAAGTTGTGGGGTTTTCTCCTTTATGGTTTCCCTGAGGAAAACTCTTTGTGTCTCTTGTCTCTTGTGATGTGCTTATGTTTTATTGCTGTGCTTGTTATTCTCTCAGTTAAAATATCCTAAGATCATAATGCTAGCTTATATGATGAAAAACTAACATGGTATCAGAGCTAACCTGAGAAGAAGACATTCTGTAGCTATAGAAGCTAGGGATTCTTAATTTTTGGGTCTCTCTCCACAATCCATCAGCAAAATTATGCTAGGTTGACTCTCCTTTGAAGGGCGCATCTTTCTGTCGAAGTGGAATTCGATTCTGACCATTTTCAATTTTCGATGTGGAAATTAGGGATTTCTACAGAAGAGGAATTTTTGAGTGAGACCAGCATAGGATTTATCTCCTCATCAAAACCGAAGTTTAGAGACTTGGATCAAGAAATTTGGTTGGGTGAAACTCCAGGAAAGTCAAACCCTAGTTTGACCCCAAGTTAGAAAAGAAAACCCTAAATACTAAAACTGCTACGTTTTGGTACATTCGATATATTCCGAGTTTGGAAAAGTATCAGATGCTCAAAATTGCAGTGGCCAAATATAAAATAATTATTTACACTGTTTCCAAAATTCCGTGTCAGATTCGTTATATTAGGGGAGATATGATCCCTCCAAGTTAGGGTTCCAGACTCTTCCAGAATTCATCCCTAAACAGGACACCAAGGGATAATTGAAATATCTTGGGATACAGAGGTCCAAATGGAATTATTGAAGATGTACCAGAAAGGGAACGAACTATACTTTTGGTGGTCCAAATATCAGACTCAGAAGATGGACCAGTGACATGTGGCATGCCGTACAACTTCGCTATTTTGAACAGTCCTGTAACAGGTCACCTTGGGAAACGGATCATAAATCCCAAATGGTGAAACAAATTCTGATGAAACCTGTGGTGTTAGATCAAGGACATGCGAGGTTACCTCAGTGAGAAATTTTAGACATAGAAGAGCATAAATTTCAGAGATATCACAGAAACAGTAACAAGCATTTTTGTAGAAGAAATTGGAAAATTAGGGCTTCCTGTTCCGGGAGCTTCTCTCCACTGTTTTCAGAAAAGGAGTACATTGGACAGCTCCATTTGAAGAGATATATCTATCTATCCAATCAGATCTAAAAGATTCCAAGTTTTGAAAATTAGGATTTCTATGACAAACCCTAGATCAGTAAGCTCCGGAACCAAGATGGACACCTCAAATCAGTAAGATCTAATCCTTTGTTATTTTCATTTGAGGTTCTCATTTCAAAGTGATCTATCACATCAGCTTGATGATAAGCTTGGTGAATTTGACAAATTCCAAGCATAGAAGTGTTTGATCTCTCTGAAGAAAATGAATTGGACACCTACATGAGTAGAGAGGTTCCAGTTTCAGAGGGAGATGAGGCTAGAATCCTTTCACAAGAAGAACTTGGTCAAGGCCAAGAAGATCATAGTTGATTCAGTCATGGATCAACTTGTACCACAAGTGTCTTCCTTAAAGACACCAAAGATGTTTAATTCCTTGACCAAGCTATTTGAAGGAAAGAACATATATCAGAATATGACCTTAAGAAACCAGTTGAAGGAAGTGAAGATCTAGAATGCAAAGACCATGCAGTCATAAGGGTATCTTAAATCAAAGAGCAACTTGAAGCGGTAAAAGAAGAAGTGAATAATGAAGAAGTGGTAATGGCCACCTTGAATGGCCTCCCAGGATCGTGGAATTCATTCATTCAAGGAATGTGTTCCAGAAGGAAGTGATTACTTTCAATAGACTCCGAGAAGAAGAAGAAGCTCGATTCATAAGAAGAGAAGGGAAGATGGAAGAAACTAAAGATCAAGCTCTCACCTTCCAAAGAAGATACCTCAAGTGATGAGGAATATGAAGATCTCAACTCTTGAAGAAATTATTATCCACCTTAGCATTTGGATAAGAAATGATGCTATTATGAATAAAGAAGACGATGAAGCTGAAGACTCAAGAAGGAGTATACCCACGAAACAAATAAAGATAAGTATTCACTTGTCTTTTCATGATATTATTTTTGTTATGCATTTGTTTATATTCAGTTGATGTATTATGCATGATAGGATGTTTGCATTAATGACAGTATACTACTAATATGCATGTGATGGGTAAGTAGCTCACGGTGCTATACAAATTCTCCATTGCTACTTATCTAGAATGAAACCTCTTTGCTGGCATATTGGATTAGTGCACAATCTCAATGTTGTCCTGGTAGAGATGGAAGGCATCTAGAAAATTTTCATGAGATATGGATGAATGTTGTATTGGATAAAGTAGTTGCATGATCATATATTTATCCATAAGAATTTTCCAGTATGAATATATGTTATGAAATGTTTCTAACCATACAACTGCATTTGACTTGTAGGAAAGATCGCATACATAATCGCCTACCAGCAAAGAAGAATGAAGACTTGTTCCGAAGAACAAGTGGCGATAGTTCAAAGACAAAGAATAATATGACGAGTGCAATAACATCATTGATGCAAAACCTTCCAGCCATCAAGAAGGAAGGGAAGACCAGTTCAAGAAGAATGATGTCTAGGATGTAGTATCGAGACCTGAAGAGAAGTTCATAGTTCCATCATGCAATAGATGGAAACATCGTGGGATACAAAGCAAGATTCGTAGCACGAGGCTTCTCATGAGAAAAAAAAGGCATAGACTACATTTGCAGCCACTAGAAGTGAAGTCACATGACATGCATAATCATGTGTGCAAATGAAAGAAGGCTTTGTACGAGTTCAGAAGACACCCATGGGAAACACATACATGATGATATTGATGAAGATCTTAACCTTTGCTACAAGGTTGAAGATGCAAGTCTATACACTAGATGGTCACATAGAATATTAGTAGCATAGGAAGCTACTTGTCGCTCCGGTATAGAATGTTTCAGTGCATAGAGTACAGAAGATAGAGGGAGTATGATCCTCTGCTTTAGAGGGAGTGACTACAAAATATCCTGAGGATCGACATGGTACGACAGGATGGATAGATTACTGATGGCTCTAGGATTTACTGAGAGTAAAGTGGATTCCAACCTTTGCTTCAAGGTTGAAGGCGAAAGACCAGTGATGCTCCTGTTATGTGTCGATGCACTATTTTCTAGGCATGGAGGTGTGGACAAGGGAAGTATGCAGTAGAGATCCTGAATAGGTTCATGATGATGGACTGCATGACCACACCTATGGCATCGAACCTGAAGCTATTGAGTGATGCTTCATCAGGGTCATTTGATGCTATGATGTATCGTCAAATGATTGGGTCATTGATGTACCTAATGAACACGAGACCAGACATTTGCTTTGCTGTGAACGCCTTGAGCCAGTACTTGACAGATCCGAGAAGTGTTCACTTAACAGCTGCAAAGAATATTCTGAGGTACCTGAAGGGTACAATTGATTATGGACTCAAGTATGATGTGAATCAAAATATTAACCTAGAGGGTTATGTTGATTCAGATTGGGCAGGCAGTGCCATTGACAGGAAGAGTACTTCAGGATGTTGCTTTAGTATGGGATCAGGTGTGATCTCTTAGTTTAGCAGGAATTAATCCTGTGTGGTACTGAGTATAGCTGAAGCAGAGTATGTCACATCTTGTTCAGCTAGTTGTGAGGCAGTATGGCTATGGAAGCTACTGTCTGATATATTTGATCTCCAGTTGGATGCTACTTCTATACATTGTGACAACCAGAGTTGCGTGAAGTTTTAAGAGAATCCAGTGTTCCATGACAAGTCGAAGCATATCGAGATCAAGTACCACTATATCAGGGATATGGTGTAGAGAGGAGCCGTGAAGATCCAGTATGTTGCAACGGAGGAATAGATAACTGATGTATTGACGAAGCCATTGGCTAGGCTAAAGTTCGAGTACTTCAAGGAGAAGCTTGGTGTTCTCCAAATCGAGGTTCCCTCCAAGAGAAAGTGATAAGACCCATAGCCATTCTGACATGGTGAGAGGATTGGTTCCTTCCATGGTCAGATGTAAGGGCTGAGCCATTCTGGCATGGTGAGAGGATTGGTTCCTTCCATGTCGGATATGTGTGCTGAGATCCATAGCCATTCTGACATGGTGAGAGGATTGGTTCCTTCCATGGTTAGATGTAAGGGCTGATCCATTCTGTCATGGTGATAGGGTTGCTCCCTTCCATGTCAGATATGAGTGTTGGCCATTCTGTCGAGTAGGATAGATGTAAGGGAAATTTCCATTCTAGGAATGGAGGCACCTGGTCATTTACCAGGATCACTCAGTGTAGGACTGAGTATCCATTCTAATGTGATAGAGGGATGTGTTCCCACTTGATCAGATGTAAGGGTTGAACCATTCTATCATGGCTAAAGTATTAAGTTCCTTCCATGTCAGATGTGAGTGTTGGCCATTCTGACGAGCAGGTTGGATGTAAGGGAAACTGCCATTCTCTAGGATAATGGAGGCGCCTGGTCAGTTACCAGGTAGCTCAGTCAAGGACTGGGGACCATTCTGATATGACTACTGGGATTTGTTCTCGTAGGATCAGATGTGAGTGCAAGCCCTTCCATCACTATGAGCAGGATGTGTTCCCGCCTGGATGGATGTAAGTACAGAGCCTTTTCATCATTGTGAGTAGGATGTGTTCCCACCTAGATGAATGTAAGTGTTGAAATCTCTCATCACGGTGAGTAGGATGTGTTCCAACCTGGATGGGAGTCTTTCATCATTATGAGCAGGATGTGTTCCAGCCTGGATGAAAGTGGGAAAATCTTCCATCACTGTGAGTAGGATGTGTTCCAACCTGGATGGAAGTCTTCCATCAGTGTGGTAGGATGTGTTCCCACCTAGATGGATGTGCCTTTCTAATGAGTAGGTCAGATGTAAGTGCTGAGCCTTTTCACAGATGTTAGTGATGTGATGTCCTATCATGCTGGTGAATGTGAGTGCTGGGCCTTTCTGATGTGATTATAGGATTGGTTCCTATATGATCAGATGTGAGTTCTAGGCATGCCTTTTTGATGAGTAGGTCAGATGTAAGTGTTGGGCGTGCCTTTCTGACGAGTAGGTCAGATGTAAGTGTTGGGCGAAGACCTACATGATGGCTAGGCCTACAACTAGCATGGAAAAGGGCTGGCTCTGTAGAAATTCCTGTGATGAGAAGAATCATGAGATAGCACCAGTGATGATCCAGATCGAGTGATGATCCATATCCAGTGATGACAGCCAGTGATGATCCAGATCGAGTGATGATCTAGATCCAGTGACGATGTTCAATGATGATCCAGATCGAGTGATGATCTAGATTCAGTGATGATGATCTAGATCAAGTGATGATCCAGATCTAAATGAATATGACTTACAAATAAATATGAATTGAAGATGGCGAAGACCTGATGATGACTCAGATGATACAGAGAATAAGACTTGTACTGATAAATTTTGTCGAGAGAATAACTTCCTAGTTAAGAGGGAGTGTTGATGTAATTGTAACTTTGGAATGTATTCATCCGTATTTCTTATGTATTGTAACCTGATGTTTATTCTGGGATGTATTGTAATGTATTTGAGTAATTTCATGCCCCGATGTTTCGATCGGGAAGTTTCTATAATGAGAAAGTCATGTCAAGTCATTGTGGGTAACCCTCCTATTGGTCAAGGGTTAAAGTCCCCACAGTTGTGGGGCCCTTGGGTTATTATACTATCCTAGTGAATTCGACCCTAGGTGAGTCATTGTAAGTCGGGGCAATAGTCCCCACCATTGTGTTACCCTCCTATTGGTTGGAGGAGGCAAAGTCCCCAAGAGTGGTGGGGCACTAGGGTTATTAGACACTCCTAGAGATGTCGGCTCTAATAAGTAATTGTTAAGTGAGGCCAACATGTTGGAGTGCACTTCAAGTGAACGAAAGAATATAAATAGAGAGTGAGAGCCTCTCTATTTATCACTTGCAACACTCACACTCACTCAATTGGGACGCATGAGTGAGAAGAGAATCTCTCTTAGTGAGAGAGAGAGAGACTACTGCTGTGTGGAGATCATCTTACTGTTTTGGTGTTGATTCTATCTCTGAGGAAGTTGCGGGGTTTTCTCCTTTATGGTTTCCCCAAGGAAAACTCTTTGTGTCTCTTGTCTCTTGTGATGTGCTTGTTATTCTCTTAGTTAAAAGATCCTAAGATCATAATTCTAGCTTATATGATGAAAAACTAACATGACGGAGGGTTGCATGAACCAAATTTTCACAGTGGTAAGAGGACTTCACACTATCTTTTATGCAATCACAACATTATCTAGAAATATAGGTTCATAATCACACTATTAATTAGATCTACTTATCATCATTATTATAAATCACACTAGCCCAGATTTAGATCCACAAACACATCAACATAAGTTAAATCAATAAGTACTATGATACTTCACATCATTCATGGGTATATTGAGATAACATATTCATTCATCACAAATTTATCTAAGAGAGTCTATCAACATATAACTCACATTCAAAACATCTCACAACACATTACACATAAACAAGATATTACATCCACAGATCGTAAAGAACTACTCCAATTTTACTTTATAAGAGAAAAACTTCATAATGCCAATACCTGAAATAAACCGCAAAAGACAACAAGCATTTCTCAGTCTATTGATTGTTTTCCAAAAGACTCCTAGATTGATTAATACTTCCTCTATGTCTCAAGATTTACAATCCTAATTCTATTTATAGGTTCACTAGGCCATTACAAAGTTGTCCACTTGACCAATATCTAACTAATTTAACCAAAATACACTAATTTTTTGATTTCTTTTTCTATGGTGGTTGAATTTTACCTTCGTCGATGTCCTTTTTGTTGTTGACTATACCATACTTTGCATGCTGCAACCCCTTTCCAACAGGATCGATCAGCAGAGAACCCACACAATGGGAATTGGGATTGCAATGGTCCGGTCTACTTTCAATCATCCATATGTCGCATTTTAGATGATCTTCAAAAGTTAATGTGTGTGTAAAATAGTTGTTGCCATGTTTCCACGATGATTATGCTAAGGACAAAGGTACAAATTATGGTCGACATGATATCCCATGTTATAGTTGATTTTACCACACATGGTTGATCACACATTTATGGCCTTCCATGTCCCTCTGCAGACTCTTTAGACCCCATGGACTCATATTATACTTTGATGTTACAATTTCATCCCTAAAAAACACTTGTTTATTGTTGTACACAAATTTTAAACCCATACCCATGTGTACACGCAAATTTTGACATCAAACCCACGTACATTGGGATGTGTGCATAAGTCCAAATATTTTTGGAGTTTTCCTCATAGGAGTCCAATGATCCTAACTCTTGGCCTTACAAATTCTTTGAGAATGCTCGGATTCAACTCTCCATTACCCTTTTGGAGTGATATATAAGGAACCCCTTGGATACATTGAAGAGGAGGAATTGAAGAGCAAAGAAACTATAGTCCATTGTTGCCTCAATTTGCTTATACTTGAGTGTGCATCCCTTTGTCCCTTTGGAGCACTTAGTGTTCTTCCCAAGATTTCCTTTGCTTTGTGAGTTTTCTATTGAGAGATGGAGGATTGAGGTGGTGGAGGCCCAGTTGGAGGACTCGGTTTCTCTGGTTCGTAGACGTGCCAACATAGGTTGTCACTATTGTAATCTCTGATTTTATTAATAGAAATATTTTGGACTGTCCAATTATGTGCATTTGAATATGAATATTGTATCCATGGATGTATTTAATTGCTTATAAATTGTTGAGTATATATGTTAGAGTAGTTCTAACACATTATTATAGAGCATGCTTGTCTTGTTTACTTTTGTTAAGAGCGATTCGCTAAAGAAAGCGTGAATTAGAAAAGCTCAACAGGGATCCAATTCAACCATCTAGAACAAGGTATGATTAGATATTCCTTAGTGTTGGATGTTTGGTTTCTCTTGCATATTGGGAAATATTGATTTGTAGTTTCAAATATTTCTATTCTGGTACACCCCAAGCCATAGGAAGTTTCTCTCTGTAACATAATTGGCGACCATACTAGGGAGGTTCCTCCTTGTTTTTCTTTAGCGTTTGGGGGAACAATGTGCTTGATATTATTTACTTGCTCTTTGTTTATCCATATTTATGGGTTGCATTTAGTAGTATGTTCATCCATCCATTGACACTCCCCTAGATTGGTTTGACCCTTCGCTTTCTTTTTACCACTTTATTCTCGGTATACACATTTTTTGGCTAAAAGTCGCGTACATATGCAATTTTTTAGCCAAAATTTGCGTATACATGCAGGGTTTTGGCCAAAATCCACATATACATGCAGGTTTTTTGCTAAAATTCACGTACATACGCTACTATTCTTTGAACAGTCGTGTACATCCTCCCTTTTTGTTGATTTTGATGTTGTGGAAAGTTGTTGGGTGGGTTGTGAGTGTGGTTGGGTCTTCCTGGGTTCTGATGTTGTCTGTTGGCTGCTTCTTTTGTGACCAGAGACCAATTTTTCATTGATTTTTCTTTGTAAGTAGTTCTAGTCATTTATCTCCTTTTTGTTTTGCCATTGGTGCATTAGTATTTTAGTCTATGTGTCTTGTTGGGATTGTGTTTTATACTTGCTGCAGAGATTGAGAGCTTTAGTGACTTTTATTGCATTTGTCATTCTTTTATATTGAAAAATACAAAATAGTTGCACTCTTAGTTGCATATTCGATATGGATTTGAGGAGGTACTTGCATTGGATTGCTTGGATGAGAGTTGTATTTAGGCTTTCATATAGGAAGGATTGCATTCACATTGAAGAAATGATTTTTATGCATCTCATGTAGTGGCATGCCCTGTTTTTCATTCTACACATTGCACTTGGCATTGTTTGTTAGGTGTGTATATTTATTTCATTGCTGAGTCATAACTTCATTAGTTGCACACCCATTTCCCTTTGAGTAATCATAACCAATTAAAATCAACGCTTTAATAAAATGAATTACACTCTTTTATTTATAGGGTGCATCAACAAGATTAGGTTTTAGGGTCTTGGAATAGTCCATTGTGAGTAAATTCTCCAAGACCACTAAACAAAAAAAGTAGGTGTCTGTCCAGGTGAGAATGTGAAACCCTTGGTATAATTAGTGTTTCTCAGTATGCTCCTCTTACATGGGATTTAAGCATGAGGCAATGCACACGACTATGATTGGGATGACCCATGTTCACTTTCTATGAGCACTGGAGATATTTCTAGGATTATATTCGTATATGGGGGCCTTTGAGGTACGGTCGGTGCACCCTTGGGGTACCGGTTTGTGCTTTCAGGATTTGGGCTTTGCTACCTTACCCATACAGTCGATCCCACCTTCAACTGTCCGCCTAAGCATTGATTATATTAGGGTGACCTTAGTTTCCTTACCTAGGTATCATAGGGGGTACTTGTAAAGGTTATTTTGTGAGTGTCCTGGCTAGGTAGGGGTTAGACAACACAGTCTCTTTATGTGTTAAAGCTGAGGGCCACTATAATTGATTACATACCTCCCTTGTAGTGTATGGGAGTTTTGAGCCTCTCCTAGGAGTGACATACCTGCTGCATTCTGGAGTTCACTTATCCTCCCCTTGGCTTTCTTGTATTTTGGCTATAGATTTTCTTAGGAGTGTTCTATTTTTGCGCTAGTTGTCCTTTTGGGGTTGCGGTTAATTGAGTATATATATGCTCTCTTGAGTTTGGATCATTTTATTTTCGGCATGTCTAGTATCTCGTCACCCGTTCTAGGTCCTGGTGTGTACCCTGGTGTTGGACTGGGAGTCACCACATCCCCTTATCTTGCTCATAGATTCAGGAGTGGTCATATTCTAGCCTCTACTCCATTTGCGAAGGATTTTCACTCCCTTCACCCAGTATTAATACCAGTGTCAATCCTCATGGGGGTGGTAGTGGATACATGAAGATTGGTTCTACACATTGCATTCATTCTTATGTCCCATAGTCCACCACACTGTTTCTTTTGAATGCAGTTGTCATGATCAATCCTCCCTGTAGCCTATAGTCTGGACTCTTTATTAACTATTTCTAGCTATTTTGGACTAATATTGTTGTCATGTAGGGTCCAGTTTTTGTACACTCTCTCCGAGGTCTTGACCCATTCGTATCTATTACAGGCATAATGTCTGAACTGACATATAGGTTAAGATTTCACATCCACCTATATTTTGCATGGCTTTATGATTTTTTCAATTTAACCTTAGGTACAAGCCCATTCCATGATATCACGAAACCTTCATGTTGCTGTTAGAAGTGGTATTGTGTGAATGGTAGATATTTCCTATACATGGGTTCCCTAGTTATATCCTATTTTTCATTTGGTTCCCATGTTGAGACACCTCCTTTAGGTTGTGGGAGTCTATTTTTCATCCTACCGTGTCTTTCAGCAAGAATTTCATACTCCTCTTGAAATTTATGTTGGATTTTCCCTATAGGGACTCCCTTCTATATATCAAGTTTTAATTGCATTTCATGAGTTTTGCTTTCCTTCTTGAGCTTTATGCTGACTCTTTGACTTTGATTTATTAGTCATATAACCCAAGCTTGTCTCATGTATAGCCAAGAGATCCTTTTATATATATCCTTTGCAGCTTTATCACCCCTTTACTGGGAGGAGACCTTCCCCCGAGTGTCATTATCATGCACATGTATCCTTGCATTGAGCATAGGCATGTTCCACTGCTTGGAACTAGTTTGCTTGTCCCCTGACACTCGTCTCCTCCTATATTTGTACTATAAAGCACTTTTATTATTTTTTGAGATTTTCAAAATATACGAAAAAGTCCAAAAAAAATAAAAAAACCAAAAATATGGATAGCAAAAGATGTTATCTTTGGCAGCAATCGAGTCGTGTCGCCTTCGAACAGAGCACTGTATATCACATCCGTTGGTTGGGTTATTAGTTTGAATTTAGGATTTGTACTCATTGCTATGAGTTTATCTCCACCGATTGGTTAAGCTTCTAGTCCCTATGGAGCCACTGTTGATGACTCCTGTGTCACATAGATGTCCTAGTTTGCATATCGAGTCCATGTTTCCTACCTTCAGTCACCATTCGGCTTTATGCTCTTGTTTGAAGGAAGTTGAAGCCTGAGTCAAATATTCCTCGGTTATATTGACTTTGCATGTCGGCAATTCCCTGTACTATTACTGGTTCGTGCACATCTTGTTCTTCCACATTATACAGCGTTGTTGAGTACCTCGTGTTGGTTGATGCGGGATGCCTTAATGCCCTCCTTCTAGCGGATTCCATTCCATAGACATCAGATCATTTATTCTGGAATAGGAGTCTAGAGTCATTTGAGTGCCTTGAGACTTACAGTCATCAGTGGTAGGCTCTCTCACCATCAACATTTTTTGGAATACATCAGTGTAGCCTGATCAATGGATTCTTCCAAGTGTTTGACCTCAACACATCTATTCATACTTGTTAGATTTCACTTTGTACCTTGATTTCCATTTTCATTATCGGTGGTTGATCTAGTGTCTGTTAATGGTATACATCAATGACCAGTAATCAGACGATGGAATACTATGTTCGACCTCGACACATCTATTCGCATAGTAGGACATGTACTCGTAGCGGTTCGTGTAGAATACCTTCCATCTTAGTGGCGTTCCATGTATGCTGCCTCCTTGATTTTGCTAGTGTTCATGAGATATCAGCTCTCGCGATTTGATTCCAATGTATATCAGATATCTTCATCCACTATGGAGATCTTGATCCATTGTCTATCTTAATCTATTATGGAGATCTTGATCTGATGTATATCTTCATCCACTTTGGAGATTCTGATCTATTGTATATTGTACGTGGCAATGACCACACATGTCACATTTTGTATATCATGCCTATTCATGGCCATTGTACTCTTATGTATCCAAGAATGCCGTATGTATTTGTAGTCATATGAAGATATTGATTATTGTATTATACTGATGAGTGGTTGGTTCTTCCACTTGGGTCTTCATTAATCCACTTCTGGGATGGATTCTATAATGTATTTCGACCATCATGTTACCCCTCTAACCTCACACATTAGGGGGAATCTGTTATAGCTGATTTTACCATACATGGTTGATCACACATTTATGGCCTTACGTGTCCCTCTGCAGACTCTTTAGATCCCATGGACTCATATTATACTTTGATGTTCCAAGTTCATCCCTAAAAAACACATATTTATTTTTTTACGTGACTTTTAAACCCATACTCATGTGTACACGTGAATTTTGACCTCAAACCCACGTACATTGGGATGTGTGCATAAGTCCAAATATTTTTGGAGTTTTCCTCATAGGATTCTGAATATCCTAACTCTTGGCCTTCCAAGTTCCTTGAAAACGCTCAGATTCGACCCTGCATTACCCTTTTGGATTGCTATATAAGGAACCCCTTGGATACATTCTAGAGGAGGAATTGAAGAGAAACGAAACTATAGTCCATTGTTTCCTCAGTTTGCTTATACTTGAGTGTGCATCCCTTTGTCCCTTTGGAGCACTTAGTGTTCTTCCCAAGCTTGCCTTTTCTTTGTGAGATTGCTATCGAGAGATGGAGGATTGAGGTGGTGGAGGCCCGGGTGGAGGACTCAGTTTCTCCAGTTCGTAGACGTGATTATAGAGGTTGTCACTATTGTAATCTCTAATTTTTAAAATAGAAATATCTTTTCCTGTCCAATTATGTGCATTTGAATATGAATATTGTATCCATGGATGTATTTAATTGCATATACATTATTGAGTATATATGCTAGAGTAGGTCTAACACACTATTATAGAGCATGCTTTTCTTGTTTGTCGTTGTTGAGAGTGAATTTCTAAAGCAAGCATGAATTGAAAACACTCAATGGGGATCTACTTCAACCGTCTGGAACAAGGTACGATTCGATATCCCTTAGTGTTAGATGTTTGGTTTCTCTTAATTAGCCTAGGAGAATGTTGCTAAATAAAAATTATTGAGGCATGTATTTAATTTTTATTTATCATTAATATTTATTGTACAAATAACATGTGGAATTGAGCTTGCCATGTCAGGCACAATTGGCAAGCCAAATTGCCAAGGGAGGAGATTAAGGAAGTGGAAAATCTATGACAAAAGTTGTCATAACAAAAGAAGGAATTTTTTGGCAAAGGAGGGCGTGGTTTCCTTTTGGAGAATTGGAAAAGTTGTTAGAACAAAAGCAGGAAAGTTTTGACAAAGGAGGGCACAGTTTCAGTTTGGAGACTAGGTCTCAAAAGCAGTGAAAAACATAAAAGCTATAAGGGATAAAAGTAGGAAATCTTTGACTAAGGAGGGCGAAATGTTAATTCAGATGGATGACTTGGATAGGGAAACATCTCCACATGGCCCCTACATTCCAATTTTCTCCAGGAGGGCCAATGACTTGGCTAGGGTTAGGGATTTAGGTGTTGATTTGCTCTCATAGGTCACCTATTGCCTCTACTTGCTAAACATGTCACCCAAAGTTCTATTAAAGAACAATTCAAGCTCATTCACATGTTTTTATTTGATGTGTTTATTGATCTATGCTTATGTGAGCATGCCTTTCTGAGTGATGTGGCTCAGACACTTGGGAGATGAGCCCCAAACCTTCCATTCCCACTCCTTCATCCCCATTTCTTCTCTTTGCAGGTATGGAGCGCTTGATTTTCATCCATTGAAGGTCATAGAAGACATATTTTGAAGCCTCCATCTCATCAAATTCAGCTCCATTGAATCCCATGCTTCACCTACGCTCTCAGCCTTTCTCTGGTCATATTTTGGGCCTCCTGCCCACCATTTTGGAGTCTTCTTATGTAATGGTCAATCAATAAAATTATATATGATGTATAAAATATGATAAAATATTTCATTTGTATTTCTCAATTTGAAATAATTCTGTCTTTGAATTTTACCTTCTCAAGATCATGAAAAGCTCAATTTGTCATTGTAATGGGGGGAATTGATCAATCTAGTACAATAATGAACAAGAAAAGGTTATGGGCAGGAGTATAAATGGTTATATATGTCTATTGACACTATTTTAATGTCTTTCAAATGTCATTTTTTGCATTTATGTCAATCTGTTACGAATTCTATGCTTAATTTTGCACCCTAGCTAGAACACTAGTTTTACCATTTCTGCTATAAAATGAGTTATATCAACTCAAATCCAGTTATGAAAGTTTATATGGATAAATGACAGAACCAAATACCCATACATAAATCCATGTCATAATTTAGTTGAGTTCGTACATTAATTTGGGATCCTCCATTGCGCAGGGTCTCCCTAGGCCAAAATTGCCTAAAATTCCCAGTTCTTTCCTAATCTCTCCAGATAACTATAGATATTGTTGGAGGAGCAAGTCATTAAGTTGACTTGAATGATATTAAAATTAGTCGATCAGCTAACTAAGTCAGTCGGCCGACTAAACTAGAGATTAGGTCGGCCACCTAAGGTCGTGTTGGTTCACTGAACTGATAGGTAGTTATTTTGTAAATGTTTTTTAATCATATATATTAGGCTATTGATCCATATGAGAACTCGGTTCATTTCTCTGTGTTGTATGGACCCATTCATGTAATATAATCTGTTAAAAAATGTTAGAAAATGAATCAGATATGTTAGAAAATGTTGTCTTTTCGAAATAATCTAGTCGAAAAGGAGTTTGGTCGTTTGAGCATTTGTATGTTGTTCTGTATGCCCATAATACTGTAGGTTTTTTCTCATCCCAGTCGTCCTTATCAGCATTACATATTTTGGTTAGTCCTCTTGTTAATGTTTTATTAAATGCTTCAATTGTTCCATTCGACTGAGGATGGTATGCTATACTTCGATGATTGTCGATTTGGAACTGATCGGTTAGGGTTTTGATAGTTCGATTGATGAAGTGTGTTCCCTGGTCACTAATTAAGGTTAGTGGACATCCAAATCTGGTGATGATATTCTCATAGATAAACTTAGTAGTTATCTCACTAGAACATGTGTCGACTGGTTCGGCCTTTGTCCATTTAGTTACATATTCGACTGCAGTTATGATGTACCTTGCACCTGTCCTTTTTGTTGGTATAGGAAATGGTCCTATGAAGTCTATGGCCCAGATTTCAAATGTCAAACTTGGGTTTACTGATATCAAAGGAATTTCTATGCTAGGCGGGGGTTGACTGAGTCATTGACATCTATCACATTGACTGACAAAATTTTTGTAATCTCTGTGAAGTGTCGGCCACCATAACCCTGACTGTTGAATTTTCTTTGCAGTTGTGTCTGCTTGGAAATGTCCTCCTGCAGGTCCATAATGTGCTTCATGCATAATGTTGTCTCGTTCATGTTCTAGTACACACCTTCTGAGGATGTCATCTAATCCCATTTTGTATAAGAATTCATTTATAAGACTGTATGGTGCAGCCTTCATGGATAAGATCTGCTTCTTCTTTGTACTCATTCCTTCGGGTGCATGACCATCTTCTAAGAACTGGGCTATTTCTTCTAATTCTGCTGGAACTGCTTCTATCCAAAATATATGTGCACCAGGTAAGTCATCTTTGACTCCTGTCAGCTCTTCTCCTGTGTTGATTTGGGATAAATGGTCGGGACCGACATTTAACTTGCCTAGTCTAACAACAACTTCAAATTCAAATTCTTGGAATAATAGTAGCCATCGACAAATCCTTCCATGATGTAGTGGTTTATTGACAAGATATTTAAGTGCTTGATGGTCTGTATAGAATATAAATGGGTTAACTACAAGATAATGTCGATATTTTTGTAATGCAAAGACCATTCCTAATGCTTCTCTTTCTGTTGTCGAATAGTTTCTCTCAGCTTTGTTTAATTTTTTGCTACTGTAAACTATAGGATAATCCATTCCATCATCTCCTGGTTGAGTTAATATTGCTCCTATTTCTAGGCCTAATGCATCAATATGAACATGGAATTTGATCGACCAGTTTGGAAACCTTAGGATTGGTGCTTCAACTAGTTTTCTTTTTAATTTTTCGAATGATATGTGGCACTCCTTTGTCTAGTTGAACTCTTTATCTTCCCTTAATAGTTCTTCAAGTGGATAGGTCATATCTGAATAATATCTTATGAATTTTATGTAATAGCCTGTGTGGCCAAGTAACACCCTGACTTGTTTTGGGTTTACTGGTGGTTTTAGGTCGAGGATAATTTTGATTTTTGCAAATTCAACCTTAATACCTTCCTTACAGACAATGTGCCCTAATAATATCCCTATGGGAGTCACAAATATGCATTTCTTGATGTTTAGGGATAGTTGAATTTGTTGACATCTCTCCAACATAAGCCTGAGTCATTTGCAATGATCCTTTAACATGGAGTATATTTTCCAATCATCAAAGTATACTGCCATGGTCTTGTAAATATATTCTTGAAATGTTTTGACAACAATTCTAGAAAATACTATAGGTGCATTTTTTAATCCAAAAGGTATAACCTTGTAAGCAAATGAGCCAAATTCACATACAAAGGTTATCTTCTTGTGGTATTCTTTAGCTATTGGCACTTGGTTATAACCTGAGAATCCATCTGTAAATAAGTAGCATTCATGTCCTGCAACCTCATTTAAGATTTCATCTGCATAAGGAGTTGGAAATGGGTCTGTCAATGTTACTTTATTTAGTTCCTTGAAGTTGACACAAATTCTTAGTTTGGTCGGATCATGTTTCTTAGGCTGTACAACCATTGGAATTTCCCATTCTGATTGGTCAATAGGATAGATGATGCTTACTACAAGCATGTTATCAATTTCCTTTTTGACTATCTCTTTGTATTTGTGAGCTAGCTTGTATGGCCTTTTCTTCACAGGTCGAACATCAGGTTTAGTATCAATTTTCATTTCTCCCATTTCATGGACTAAGCCTTTGAGGTCTTTATAATCACTAGAAAATACATCTTGGAACTCTTTTAATAAGTTCGCTATCTCTGTGATCTGCTCTTCACTCCAGTAGTCACCAATCTTTGCCATTTTTGGTCGATCATCATTTGAGATGTCAAATTGTCTAGTTTTGACTTTATCATCTAGCCATTCTGGTGCTTTGGCTTCATTGATTGGTCGAATTCCTTCCTTAAACTGTGAGAATGTGGCAGGGAAGTCAGCTGCAGTCATTCTGTCGGTATCCTGTTTGTCGGTTGTTTCCACTTTAAGGACTATACAAATAGGTTTGGTTGTTTCAACATGGTTTGATTTCCATCTAAAGCTTTTCCCTTCTGTATTTTCATTTTCTAATTGTAGTCTTGTCGACTGTGGTTTTGTCCTGGTTTGTATATTGTTGCATTTCATTGTCTATCGGTTATCATTGAAGGGTTTGTTTTTGGTCGGCTGTATAAATTCTTTAATGTGTTTTTTTGTTTCAACCAAGTTTTTATTTTGTCGTATAAAGTTGAAATCTTTAATGAAATTTTCTCTGAGTTCATGTCATAGGAATGTTTCACCTCTAGCTTCTTCCATTTTATACCATTTTTTTGGTAAGTTGACGAGGGTCAATGGGAACAGGTGTGGCCATGCTCGTTCATCCTTGTATCCAAGTTTTCTCCATTCTTTTTCACATGTCTTAATATGATCTTCTGGGTTCTGTCCTTGAGTGAATATATGTATTTGAGCCTATTTGGTTAACTTCTTTCCTCCAAACCTTTCGACAAAGTAAGTCGAAGTTGTTGTCCAAGTCTGTAGTCTTTTCTGATGGGTATCCCACCATCGAGCAGCTTGGCCTGTAAAAGTTTCTACTAGGCTTTGAAGTTGGCCATGGTCACCAATATTTTTCAAAACTTGTTCTACATGCATGATTGGTGATTCTCTTTCCTTGTATCTCAGTATTTGTGTAGTATTTAGATTGGTAGGTTGTAAGGTAGGGTATTCCCTAATTTTCTTCTCAAAGATTTTTGGGATAATGGACACTATGAAGCACTGTTGGGTGGGATTTTTTTGTACTTTTTGAATAGTCCAACATCCTCTTGCTTGTGTTTCGTAGTTCTTGATCTCCCAATCATATAATTCTACATCTGAATTATAACCAACTGAGTCTTGGTTTCCTAAATGAAGTTCTCCGTAGATATTAGGTTCTGTATAATCTGCATTGTTTTGAATCTGGTAGAGTTGTCGGATGTCGACTTCTTCATCGATAGGTTCAGTCCAAGGTTCTCCTTGGGATGGACAAATAGTTACAACGACCTTTTTTCCATTTCCTTTTAATTTAATTCTCTCTTTGTCTAGGGATATCGATTCTTTAATCTTTCTACCCCAAGGTCGACCTACTAATGTTGGGAAGGAACTGGATCCTTCCTTAGGGTCAATGATTTCGAAGTTGACTTTGGTCGAGATTCCTTTTATAGTTGTGTCAACGTTTTTCCAGACTCCAATAGGTTCAATTAGGCCCAACGTTGTGTCAGATATGTTAGAAAATGTTAAAAATAATATATTCTACTATATGAAGGCCTAATAACACCTCTGTACTTTTTCCCAAGCCCTTGGTCGAAAGGACAAAAGGAATTTCCCTAGTTTCACGGTTAGGTTACCCAGAAGCGTGGGAGTAGGTTTCTGCATAGTGGACTCTGAAACCTGAATGGTCACCGATATAAATGTGTTATGGGAAAGGAATTCACTGTTCTGTACTTACTCTTGGTTTCTTCCCACTTCCTAATCCTTTGTCTACAAATTTTCCCAGCAAAAACACCTTGAATTACCTAGTCTGAATATTCATTGAGTGGGTGTAATTTAATATCAGAAATTTTATTTAATTTGCAACATTAGTTAGTGTTTAGGTCTACATATCAGAATTGGGAAAATTATAGCACATCTGGTGTACGGATGAATTCGTCCCTGTTATTATTGAACGAGCTGATGGAGGAAGACGTGTTGGAACAAGAGGTTGGTAATCCATTCACTTATTCCTGGTAATGATACTCGCTGCTTTGGTGGGATGGATGGAGCCAAAGAATTATTAAGGAATGGAGGTTGACACTATCAACATATGTCGAGGTGCAAGGTATAAAAATATTTGGGTGCTCAACAACAAGGAATGGAAATTAAACAACAACATTTAGTTTTACCTATACTTGGACAAATTGCGAAAGAAAGCAGTCAATGTGCCACATCTCACAGACCAAGATGCAAATAAGTACCAGAGGATCGCATGATTAGCGATGGGACCCCACTCCATACATATTCAGGCATAGGAAGATTCAGAGAAGTAATGGATTATGACGCAATACAAGCTAATGGATGAAGAGATAGACTCCCTCATCGAAGAATTTCCACCGGAATGGAAAGTTCCAGTAAGTGAGGAGGAACTATCAAAACTAGGAAATGGACCAATACCAGATGTCCCGAAAGAATAGGATAAGCCAAATAACTCAGAGGAGGAAGAAAATTTGCAAGATGAATCTTCCTTAGCAACTTTGACCAAGTCAGAGTTAGATAAATAACAAGAAGAAGTGCAGGCGAAGCGTCGCTTTGAGCAAGGTGAGGGAAGAAACACCATAAGATGTTAGAAAATAGGACCGCAGAGCAATAACAGATATACAATTATATCATTAAACAAGATGCAAAACACATTAAACACATTACAGAGAGACACAAATATAACATGGTTCACCCAAACGATGGGCTACATCCACAAAGAAATTTCCAGTCCTTTTATTACAATCTAGAAAGATGAAGGAATATAACCTACAGAAAAACCGTTGCACTTCCTCTTCATGCTCTCATAGTCTCTCTCACACAATCACAGAGATTTTTTACAATGCTATAATACCATACACAGCTGTGTTACAATGCTTTCTTTTATAGGGTAAAAATCCCATGGGAAAATACTACGGTTAACCCAATACCATGGGTCCGCAAAATTGTTGGCCAACAAACATCCCAAAAAAATTTCTTGGCCCGCTCCACCCCTGAACCCCAAAGCAAGGGGAACGAGTGTACAGTAAACCTAGGGTACAAACATGACTGAATAATATCTCTGGATATGGAATATCAGGCTCCAAAACCAACACAAGACTCCCCGATGACCAGGTAAATAGGGTATTGGATGCAATCACTATGAAGGCCAATGAGAGTTAGGAAAAAGTGACACAAAATGCAGCATAATACTTCCATCAAGTGACACAACTACTCCAGACACTCACAAATGCAGTGCTTGAGATGATAATACCACAAGAAGGAGCGTTACAAAGGGCAATTGAGGTCAACATCGACACAATAGTGCGACTAGTACATATCATGCCACATGTGATCACAATGGGGGATGAGGATACCGATGCTACACTACAAGGGAAACACTCGATTGGCCTCTACCTAAACTTGCTTCCGATGTATACACTAACAATACTTCATATCGCAACAAGTGAAGAGATCAGAAACTGTGAAGCAACAATTCACGATCAGCTAGTCCGGTCCAAGTAACAGGAAGAAAGCGCTAAAGAGAAACTCCAACGACTAAAAGTGGCAAAAGAGGGAATCATAAATGAAAATACCAAGGCATTCAAGGACAGGAAAATAATGTAAAAGGAAATATCCATTTCCTGTGAAGAGGTAACGAAAGTTAGTCCGAAAATGTTTGCGGAAGTAAAGTGACTAGGGAAGGTTGTCACAGACATGCGGAAGGAAAACAAGGAGTTGCAGGCTAGAGTGGTACCCAATACAACACCAGAGAAGTTATCAAGACAGAGAAGCACAATAGAAGATGATACAACATAAATTACAGAGTTAGAGAAGGTATTATAGACGATCGTAGAGGAAATAACGCAGTTCTTGGGTAGCTTAGTACAAGATGAGTAGATGCACCAACTAGATGTGCAACTCGCCGAAGAAGAAGCACAACTAACAGTGTTGAGGGGATCACTCAAAATGATTCGCCCACTTGCACAGGTAACCAAGGAAGCCAAGCTAAAAGAGTTATAGCAGCGCGCTAACAAGGCGCGTACCAAACATCAGCAAAGGACAACACAGTTGGATGAACTGTAGGGTACAACACGATAATTGGAGCTCAAATCCATGGATGAAATCACGAAGACCAAGGAAGAATTGAAAAAAGTGTAGTAGATAAGTGGGGAGCATCCGATAGAATAGGAAGTGGAAGAGTGTGCAACACGCAAGGAAAAGGTAAAGGAATTCGTTGAACAAGTCAGATTCAACAGAATATGACGACTTCAAGGAAAAATTGAACGCACCGATTGCTTCCAGCTGAGATGGCTCGAGGACAAGCCACAAGTTTGTGTTGGGGGCTTGTTGGAAAGGGATTGGAGTGCATAAATTACTCTACCTCCATTGATAAGAAGGACGCCAAGAAAGATAAAATTCAACTGCGGTAGAGGAAAAAACCGACAAAGTAGGAAACTTTGGTTGAGTTAGTTAGATATTGGTTAAGTGGACCATTTTGTAAATGCCTAGTGAGCCTATAAGTAGAGTTAGGATTGTAAATTAGAACATGATCTATATATGCATCTGTCTATCAAGTGATTGATCTATTGTCTATTTTGAGACAAAGATTAATTGACTGAGGAATGCTTTTGTCTTTTGCGGTTCAATTCTGGTATTGATGGGATGAAGAATCTATCCTATGAAGGGAATTTGATCAGTATTTTGGCACTTTGAGTTGTGATGTCGTAGTTCTGTGGAATGAATTATTTAATATGAATTATGTTTTTTCTGCATTATTTGTATCAAATATGCGATGGATCAAATGAGTTGATGAACAATTATGCTACATCTATGTTTTCCTTTTACATGTGAATGATGCGAGGTATCGCAGTGCTTTTCGATTTAATGTATGTTGATGTCTTTGTTCATATAAATTCGAGTAAATATGATTGTGGATGATGATGATAAGTAGATCTGGTTAATAGTACGGTCATGAATCTGGATTTCTGGGTGATGTTGCAATAGGGTAATAGATAGCACGAATTCCTCTTTCCATTGCAGAAACTTGGTTCCTGCAACCCTCCCTCAGACATCTCGGGTGAGATTGCACCTACTCTGCAGGTGTTGTTGGAAAGGGTAAATCATTTCTGAGCCAATATTTAGGGAGTCTGTGTCGGTAGTTGTCGACAACAATGCGAAGTGAACCACTATCGACAAAACTGTGTGTGTTTGTGTCAACTGAAAGCATCAAAATTTGGAGAATAAAATACATGAAGAAGTTGCATTAGCACATAATAACAAAGAAGGTGAAAATGAAGATGTTTGAATAAATTTGTAATCCTAGCAGAGACAAAGGCCAATATGCAATCCCATTTATGATTTTTTATTGTATTCTTTAGAGGCAATATGTTTTTAGTGTACTTTAGTTTGGTTGTCTGTTTAATGGTCGAGGGAGTATTGAAGGATAATAATTACTCGAACTATCTAGTTAGTTGATAGTTCAAGAAGTGGTTAGTCTGAATATGAAATTCACATAGTCAAGTAACTAAGTCATTCTAGAAAATTCTTCATTGATGTATTTAAATAATTATGCCAATAGGCATTTAGATATTATCTTAGATTTTCTTCATTGATGTATTTAAATAATTATGCCAATATGCATTTAGATATTATCTTAGATTTTGGACTTGCTGGAGCGGATCAATCAAACACAAGAGACAATGAACACGGTGTTTTTCCTGGGGGAAACCATAAATGGAGAAAACCCTAAAACTTTCTCAGAGATAGAATCAACACCAAAAGTAAAACCCCAAAACACTCCCAACAGCAGTAGCCTCTTTCTTTCTAGCCCTGGCATTTTATTCTTCCTTAGCTATGTGCTACAACTAAGTGTGAGTGAGTGTGTGATAAATAGAGAGACTCACTCTCTATTTATACTAATTCCTTACTTGACAATAACCTACTAGGGACGACTTCTCTAGGAGAGTCTAATAACCCTAGTGCCTCGGAACTACGGGTACTTTAACCCTTGATCAATAGGAGAGTTACCCACAATGACTTGACATGACTTGTTTACATCATAGAACCTCTCGATAGGAACATCAGGGCATGACATGACTTAAATACATTACAAACACATCCTAGAATAAACATCGGGGTACAATACATAAGATATACAAGTGAATACATTCCGAAGTTACAATTACATCAACAAAATCCAGTTGATCAATCAGATGAAGAAGAAGCCAACTTCATGAGGAGACTGAAGAGAGGGAAAGGTAAGTACAAGGGAAAACTACCTTTTAAATATTTTAAGTGTGGTAGAATTGGAAATTTTGATTCTAAGTGCACATATGAAAATAGGAAAGTGAAAGTGAGGAAGAATCATAATATTGAGAAGGTAGAGGAAATAATCAACATAACAAAGATGCAAACAAGAAGAAATTCCAGGAAAAGAAGATACTTTATACTGAAGAAAATAGTGCTTCAAATGAAGAAGAGAGTGACATCCCAAAAGATGTATTAATCATGTCCCTAATTCAGGATGAAAATGTGTCAGAAGAAAAATATTCAACTAAAATATCCAAAATAGAGAAGGAATGGACATACAATGGAATTTAATTCCCATCTCTGAAATCTAAGCAAAGAAAAAATCAAGAAGCTGAAAAGAAATATTCAAGATCGAAGCATTTTTTGATAACATACAATCTGTGGATGAAGTCATATGAACTACATAAATCCTAATAAACTTATATGCTATGAAGAAATTCCAAAGTCTAAATATGAAGTTGGTCTTGGAGTTGACTAGGAAGGCGAATTAATCAACGCCCTGGATGATTTGAAGAAATATAGGAAAGAAAATAAAGGGGTAAATGAATAACTTGAAACAAAATAAGAACTGATCAAGAAGAGTGGAGATGTATATAAAGATTTGAAGAAACAATTGAGAATCAAAGACGAAGAATTGCATTGTACAAAAGGAAAAATATAAGAATTAAAAGAAAACCAATGTGTTCTTGAGAAGTCCTAGAGAGAGTCAAAACTTGTAAATGAACTACTAAAGAAATAGATTGTGCTGAAAGAATCGCATGCCTCTTTATTGAAATTTGTTAGTACAATTTAGGGAAAGTTTGAAGTAATTATTTATGTAGAAACTCAAAATAAGTTCAACAACATTGCGATCAACTTGGATCAAATTATAAGCTGTCAATGATCTCTAGAAGACAAGACCAGTATTGGGTTTGCTAAAACTAGTAATGGATTCTGAAACAAAGAAGAATTTGGTCTCAAACAACGGGGTTGTTTTCATAGAAAACCTAAAATTCTTGAAAAGAATGAGAAACCCAAGTATGTGAATAAATTCGCACACAAAAATTTCATTGAATGTTGGAGATCAATTTTTTCCAGGCATATAGTGAAATATTGTCACACTATAAAGTTCTATGTGTGTGAAAAGTATGGCCACAAGTCCTCGCAATGTTTTCGAGAAATCCAAAGGAAACTAGGTTGGCGCAAATCAGTTGAAAATTGTTCAAATTAGTAGCAAAGGACAAATGTGTGCTAGAATGTTTTGAAAGAAATTGTGTCTCAAAAGCATGTACAAAATGCAGAAAATGAAAAATGTCAATTAATCCATCAAGAGGATGTAGCTAAGAAGGACATCTCAAGAGAATGATGAAAACAACAATTGTGCAATACCAATGGCAAGTGATTATTTCTCACACTAATATAGGAGGGTTACACAACATATTTGTGTAAAAAAGAAGGTATAATCAAACACTCAAGGATTAATAAAGTAAGTGGGAATTCATTGAATTTATCTGAAGGTTTGTTATTTCATAGCTTGAAATGCATTGATGTATTGTAAAAGAAATTAGCCATGCATAAACAGTAAGGAATCAATTGTATAAGTTTACACCATGTTTGCACAAAAAGAGTGAATACTTTGTATTATTTTCAAATATGATTAAAAAATTGTGGAGCTTCAAATCTTGCATTACAACAGGACACATTTGGGAATTAAGACAAAAATTAAAGCACCAAAAATTGAAGATGACAAAAGGTGGATCATGGATGCAACTCAAGGTCGACTTCTTCAGTTTGATCATTAGATAGGTGTGAAAGATGAAAATTTAAGTCAATTGGAGTTATCTCTACAAGTTTAAGCGATTGTAACAAGGGAAGAAGATCTAGTTTCAAAGTTGATGGATAGAGATAAATCCCAATATGACTCAGAAGATCACATGTGTGTTGCTAGTGTTATTCCAAAGTTTCCAATCACCTACTCAAATTGGTCAATATCATAGAAGTATTCTGGTTGAAGCATGAACGTTGAAACCACAATAAGAAATTGGACTCAATTACCTAGTTTTGCCAAATATGTATGTCCATCTGCAGCCATCCAAGTTTCATCTGTTGATATTGAATGACTATGCGAAGGGTGTCAAGATAATTATTAATATGTTGAAAATAAGACATTATGGTGAAATATGACTGAATAATGGAGAATCGGGATGCAAATCACAAGATAATATCGATAGAGTATGAATCGAGGTGGTGAATATACTGAAAATACCTCCAGCTTATATAACTAGAAAGAAACACATCACATGCATGAACATAATTTGAAGGGACGTCGAAGCTGAAAAAATGATGTATTGTACAGTCCAAAGAAGATAACGTTGAGTTAAAACTTAATGCATGGGATGTACAAAAGGTGATTTGGAAGAATGATGTCAGAGTAAAGGAATGATAGTATGAACACACCACATTGAGAACATATTGGCATATCAATTATTTCATGCACACAAAAGGTTGGAAATATGTGCAATTTAATTGAAGAAATTGTATCCCAGTTCAAGACAAGGCAAGCCCTTGCAACATGCAATTAATTGGATCCAAAAAACACGAATAATGAAAAATAAAGCGGTTCACTACACCTTATCCAGAAAAAAAAGGTGTATGTGACCTAGATTTCTTGAAAAAGTGAGGGCAAACCCATGGGGATTCAGTAATGAAGAAGGTCCCTTTTCCATTGATGTCAAAGGGGGAGAAAACCTTAAAGAAGGAGAAAGGAGAAAAGTTGAAAGAAGGAAATAAGAGAAAAGAAGAAAGATTTGAATGACAGGGGGAGTAATGACAAACTACAAAAAAAAAAGTGCAAACACGATCATAGAAAAAACGTATTTGACACAGATCTTCATGGGTATTTTGATGCAAGCACTAGTACAAAATGAGGAATTAATGACTAAAAAATTACTAAAATTTGGATATAAATGACTATTTTTTAGTCAATGACTAATAGTAGCTAATTTCCAATATCTTATAGCTAGACTAACTTAGTTGTATTTAACTTAGTCATTAATTGGTTGATTTATTAGTTAGTGATATGCATTTATTTAGTTATTGATTTATTCATTGATAGGCATTGATTTAGTCATTGATTTCCACAATCAATGATCAAATATATGACTAAATAAACTACTAGATGATAACATACTGATGACTAAGCTAAATAAGACTAAACATTAGTTTCACTATAAGATACTGGTAATTAGCTACTAATAGTCATATATATGTGAATTTAGTTGTTTTCTTAGTCACAAAATTATGATAGGGAACTGAGGAATCGAGCCACCAACCTCATGTCTATAATTAGGTAGGTGTGTTGATGTATTTGTAACTTCAGAAGATATACAGATGTATATTATCATTGTATGTTGTTGCACCCCCATTGGAGATGTGTTTACCTCCTTGCGTGGTGTCTTAATTATGTCTAGACCTTGAGGTACAACCTATGTTTTAAGTTGGGGCAATAGTCCCCGATGTAACATCATGTAATGTGTATTTGGAGTCTCTCTGGGAGAAGTAGGCCCTGTTAGGGAAGACAAGTGGGCCCGCATCTTATGTTTGGTTAGCAACTTGAATGTTATAAATAGGAAGGTGCTCTCCCTCATTTATACACACCTCGCACTCTTAAGTTCGCATGAGAGAGAGAGAGAGAGAGACAAAGGAGGAGAGATAGATAGTTGTTAAACAATTCATATTACTCAGTTCAATTATCTTACTATTCTTAGAAATTTTGTGGGATTTTATCCTTTATGGTTTCCCTGGTGAAAATATTTGTGTCTTGTGTATTATGAATCTTGATGTACTTGTTATTATTTGAGATAAAGATATTAGATAAACTAATCAGATCTAAAGAAAAACTAACATGGTATCAAAGCCTATCTGAAAGAAGGCAATGTACAGCAACGGAAATTAGGGATTCCTAATTGAAGGTGTTCTCTCCAGCGATCATCAAGAAAATATGGCTAGGATAACTTTCCTCAGTAGGGGGGCATCATTTGGTGGAAGCGGTTTCAAAGTTGAATAAGTTTCATTTTTTACCTTCACAATGTTGTCGGGAGGATCTAGGGCATCAAGNACCTCAGTTTTTAGAAAGTGACCTTGTTAAGAAACTCAGTTCAAGGAGGTGCATATTTCTGTCCAAACTGAATTCCCAAACTCCAAGTTTGGAAAATTGGGGTTTCTCTAAAAAACCGTAGTTCAGCCAACTCTGAAACCAGGTCGAACACCTCAAATCGGCAAGATATAAATATTTTCTATTTCCATTTGAGGTTCCCATTTGAAAAGATGACCCACCATACTCAGGTTGAGGACAATATTGGAGGGTTGATAATTTCTGAGCATGGAAGTACATAATCTCTCTGATCCTTGAATAAAATGACTTGGATCAGTTCATCACTAGAGAAGTTCCAAAACCAGAGGGAGATGAGGCTAAGGCTTATCGTAATAGAAGCATGGACAAGGACAAGAGAATCATTGCATATTCTATTAAGGATCACCTCATACCACATGTTTCTTCTTTCAAGACATCGAAGGAAGTATATGATGATTTGACAAATATGTTTGAACGAAAGAAAATCAACTAGAAGATGACTTTGAGGAACCAGTTGAAGAATGTGAAGATACAGAACTCCAAGACTATACAATATTACTTCGCAAGGGTTTATAAAACCAAAGAAAAACTTGAATCAGTTGAAGAGAATGTCAAAGAAGAAGAAATTGTAATGACTACCTTGAATGGTCTCCCTATATCATGGGACTCGTTCACTCAAGGTCTTTTTGCAAGAAGGAGGTTGATCTCTTTCAGCAGAATTTGAGAAGAATGTGCACAAGAAGAAGCTCAACTCGTGACAAGAGAAGAGAAGATGGGAGAAACTAAAAATCAAGCTCTCATAGTTCACACCAGGAAGAACCTCAAGAAGAAGGAGAAGAAGGACAACTTTCATCACAACAACAAGAAGGACAAGAAACATAAGAATACCAAAAGAGATCCTTCCAATTTTCAATGTTATACTTGTGATGAAAAGGGACACTTTTCAAGAGATTATCCCATTAGGAAAAAGAGACACCATGCTCATATTGTCAAAGATGATGAACCAAAAAACAAAATATTCAAACGAGAGAAGGATGATCCAGATGAAGAGTGTGTGCTAATCTTAGCACTTACTGAAACTATCTCACACGAAAGCAATGCTTAGCTTTTGGATAGTGGAGATTCTAAACACATGACGGGATACAAGGGATCATTCGTCAATATGTATGAACATGAGTCACTACACTAGGTAAAACTTGGGGATGATTATCAATACCCCATAAAAGGGAGTGGAGAAGCTTCATACAAACTTGACTCCGAGAAATCCTTAAAGATGAAGGATGTGTTATATGTTCCAGGATTGAAGAAGAATCTTATCTCCATCTATACACTAGATGCAAATGGAATTAGGGTTTCATTTGTCGATGGATAATTTCTGATGTGTCCTAGAGGAAATACAATAGAGGATGCGACAGTGATTGGAGAAGAAGACAGAGGACTGTACAAGCTAAAGGGACAACCTGAATAAGAATTGGTTCATGAGTCAATTGAACTAAGAAAAGTGTGGCATAGAAGGATTGCACATGTGCACTAGAGAGCACTATCGATGGCAAGAAAAATATTCTGATTATTTCCATAGTTCAAGGAAAAGCATGAAGGCATTTGCAAAGGGAAAAGTGAATTTTTCAGTAATTTCAAGGAATATAAAGCCTTGGTCGAGAACCAGACTGGTATGAATATCAATATTCTACGGTGAGATAATGGCCGAGAATTCACACCGAAAGTGTTAGCACTATTTTTTGTTCTGCGTAAAATGATGGGGAAGGTAAGACAGAGCAATCCAATCTTAATAATGTGCAAAAAATACTATTCATAGATTGGAAAAAACTACGCTAAAGAGGATAGTGCTTCAACGGTGGCGATATAGAAGTGATCCAGATCGACGAATATAATGGGTTTCAAAAATATGACAAGTGCGGCCAAAAACATCTTTGTATCTCCACAGAACAAGTTAGAACGACTGCAGGTTTTGAGGGCCGAGATCAAAAAAGGGACAGATCAATGGAGGAGGTTAATTCCGCTAGATCAAACTCCTCATGGAGATCCCAGTTTCTAAATATGTGAAATGGGATAAGTAGGGGTAAATCTCAACAGTGTGGATCAAGTCAAGGAAATACCCATGGCTAGAAGTGTCTCCACCGATTGAACAAGAACAAAAGAAACCGCCTCAAGGATTTGAGAAATATAGCTTCCCTTTACACGTGGATGATGGAGATCGAAGATGTTTAGATCGAAAGGTTGGGAATGATTCTACCTGGTGAAAGTGAATGGAGGATAAACCTGTGACAAAAAGGGTGGTTTAACATATGATCTACTCATTCCAAAGAGGCCCTATCGATGTGATATTCTAAGAAAACTGTGAAAAATCCTAAAGTGACAGGTAATTGAATACCCCAACACCATTGGAGCATATATGCAAGTAAAAATCAGCTCCACAGCATAGATCACCCTCTTGAACCCAAAATTTTGCTGCATCAAATGCATGAAAATCAAAAAAGTATCCTAATGATTGAAATGCAAAAGGCAGGTATGGATTCCACACAAAACAAGAATATGCAACAAACAAGAAATATTCTGATATTATCATCAAGAAGGATAATTGGATACGAGGTGTCTAGTCCATGTGTTATGAGCCAAATGGGCAGTGATGTGAACTGATACCAGAGGTCTTTTCCACAGCCAGCAGTATAGCATCATAGCAGAAGGGGTGGAGTGACTACATTCTCAGCATATAGACCATATCCCAAACCCACGAGACTGCACATGTTTCTCAGCATATATACCAGATGACAAGTGTGCAAGGGTGCTGACGTTGGTCATCATCGGGTTCATCCTTCTAGCTCTTTATAAACATCATTTTCTAATCCATTGGAAGACAGAGACTAAATGAATGTAGAGGAGAAGTTAAGGTGGTTGAATGCTAGTCTGCTGATAATCCTGAGAGTCTTAAGGGAAGTCTGTGATGGCTTCCTTATGTAAAAAACATGTCTATCTAGGTGTTCTTTTGGTTGGTGACTCTTAACCTAGAATCCCACTATTCTTAATCTTTTATGCTAGGGAAACTCCAACCATCATGGTAAGGATGTTCATTACATTAGAAGAGCCTTTCGGTGCCAGCGAGGTCACGACAAGGATTTTCATCACATTAGATGGACCTCCTGGGGCTAGTGAGGGCATTGTTGTCCTAATAAACTACAACACCCCCATAGGTGTTGTTCCTAGAATTTCCTGTCCAATGGCCATTCCTCCAAAACCTTCAAATGTGGTCGTTGTCTCCACAATCTCAGCATGTGGTGACCATTGCTAAAGGTCATCTATCTGAGTGAATGCTAGGACTAGAAGGGAGGAAGTCCAAAGTCTTCATCATTAAATTTATGAATTCCACTTGCAAAATTTATCTGGAGTGGTGATGAAGCTGAGGAAGTGCCATGCTAGACGACCTGTAGGAGGACCCTCCTCCTAGGAGGAGAGAAGCACAAGAATGAAAAGCCTCCTTAAGGACCTGTTACTGTCAAAAACATTGCAGTCATGCCTCAATTCCCCTTGAATAATAGTGTTCCAAAGAGATAGGGGGGAGAGGCAGAAAGTTGACCACAGAAGGAGCACAAACCTTCTTTCCATTCGTGGACACATGCAGAAAGGTGCCTTTTAGCACAGAATGAACACAAATGGTCCAGAAAGGAAAGTACATGTTGTAGACCCAACTGGAGCACAATCAATTCAAGTTGAATCAGCAACAAGCTGTCAAAGGATGTCCTAAGCCATTGTTTTCAAGACAAGCTAGCCCAAAACTGAATACGTTGCACTATGTTCTAAGGCCTGCATGCACCTTGATCCATATTGTTTTGTTTTATTTATGTAAACCACAGTAAATATGCCACATTCTAGTTTGTCAAGGTTTTGATCATGATTGTAATTGACTTCTAGCCCTGTTTCGAGGTTAGTCTCGAGGGCCAAAAGCACTATAAAGATACTCCCCGTAGAGGGAGAAGGTTCTTGGTTTTGGTAGGAACCTAAGATATTCTTGGTTATTATGTAATTTGATCCATTTTTAATACAAGAAACAAAATCGAATGTTGACTTTTGAATGTAAGAATTCATGTGTATTTATCAGTAATAGTTTGTAATTTCCTCTCCTTGCATGCATGTACTTCCTATTATTTCTTTGCATTATGTTTTCTTCATTTCTTTGACTTAGTGTATAATGGTTCAGAATTGAAATTTGTATGCTCTAACCATTGTTTTAGACATTCACCAAATTATTCTTCTAAAGTTGGTGTAGAATTCATCCTTGCGGTGCTCTACATTGATGGACGGTCATCGTTCTTCATTTTCCACCAGACCCAAACATATCGACCGTGACCGAAGTGATATCTTCCTCTTGTAGACATTCCCTATGCAGACTACACTGTGTTTCTTGGTATTTGGTACTCCATATCCCAATACATCCTACCTTGTTTCAACAACTAACCTCCAAAATTCATTCTATAACATATATCTGGCCTTGTTATGTATTTGTGAGAGATCCCTCTCTGGAAATGGGGAAGCCAACTCTCTTTCCTAAAGTGGTTCTATTGTTACCTCCGGCTCTACATTTCTGCAACCTCTCAGTGTGATATTGAGTGCTAATAAACTGGCACCGTTGTCGGGGATGAAATAGAAAATCATCCTTGGGAAAAATGACAAAGGATTCTAAGGTTAAAGGGTTTCTGTGGGGAATCAGGAACCCCTACATGAGGAAGTTTGTATTATTTTCCCTCGCAAATCCACTTAAAAGATCTAGAAAATGACTCCACTTGGGAGACCGGTGGCCAGAAAAACCGACGCAAGTAGGAGGGTTCAAATACTCTCAAAACTATGGATGATATTGCTCTAAATCAAACTGTCAATGGTGCATGGCAGTTAGATATCAATAAGACAATAAATATTTCATCGGGTGAATCCACCTTTCCAAAAACCCATGGTTCAAATGCTGCGACAATTCCACTAATGTCGTGATATGAAAAGTCAAGTCTCCAAAGGTAATTGGTAGGCTTTGCAACGTAATTGGATTCATGGTAAAGGAATGGGTAGGATTGGGGAAAAGACAAGGTACTTAAGATTCGTCTTTATCGAGAACATCTTGGATTTTCTTGTAAATATTTCCTTCTATTTTCCTAAGTTTGTTAGAATAATCTATCATGGATTATTTCAATCCAAGAAAAGTTGTGAGTTCACTCCTATATATCCTTCCTTGCAAATAGAGAGTACCTCTTCATCTTGTACATCTGATTTTAATCAATACTCTTTGCCTGAAACCTCTGACATTAAGAGGAAGCTTGATGGACCTCACAATGCCATATCCTAGGAAACGTATTTCTTATAAGACTCCATTGCATCTAATACCCAAAGATGATATATGTCTCTTCGCTTGACTCAAATCCTTCACGATTTTCCTACAAAACACTACAAACACCTTCCTAAGTTTAATGGAGAATCTGAAGACCTTACAGCTGAGAAACATTTACAAGCTTTTGAATATGTTCTCGGCCTTTTTGAGATAGAACATGATGATATCTGTATGAGGGCCTTTTCCAATATTTTCAAGGCAATGTCAAAAAATGGTTTAGACATCTCCAGCCGGGATCCATCACTACGTGGGAAAATTTCTCCCATGCATTTTTAGATTTTTGGGGTGAAAGAAGATCATTGGACCAAATACTCTCAGATTTTTATTCTATGAGGAAACGTAAAGGTGAAACTACGTCAATTTTGAATAGAAGGTTTGTGAGTTTCTATTACAGCATGTCCAAGGAAATTCAACCCTTGGAAGGTGCTGCAAAGCTGCATTATGCGTCTATTTTCCTCCCAATTATTTTTTATTTCTGTTAGAGAGAAAATCGGTCACATTACAAGGAATGTTTGTTGATGCGTTGGAGGTCAAAGAAAATATAAGAATGTCAAGGAAACTCTTAGAACATAGCAGAAATGATGGAGGCGACAAAGAGTTGAACCTGGTAGAGTTGCACGAGACGAAACAAACATTTTCTTGGAAACCTACCCCTTTCTCCAGTAGACATAAGGAAGATCGGTATGATGATGAAAAGGTGGAAAATTTTACTAGTTTGTTTCCTAAATATTGTAACTAGCCTATTGCAAGTTGTATCCCTAGTTGTCTCAAAAGATATTTTGGCATGCCTATATATGATGAATATCAAGATGAGTATTGGGATGGAATGCCTAAGAAAATAGATGAGGATCCTGCAAGTCCAGGACCTGATAGGGAAAGAGATGAGGTTTCTAAAGTAAATGCTTCTCTGTATGTTTCAAACATAAGAACCTCGTATCAAGGTGAAGTGTTTTTCTTTCTTGATTATGTTGAGGAAGATGATTGCTTCTTTGCAGAAGCATATCCGAAAGATGAATATCTAGCTCCTAAGATTTGGAGAAAGGACCATGATGCTTCATTTGAGAACTGTCCTGAGTACTATCTGCATGGTTCCTTTGGAAACCAAACCGATTCAGTGGGCCAAAGGGGTTACTTCTCGAACAATTTTCTCAAGACAATCAAACATCAGATTTCTTTGGACACTGCAGTGTTCTTTATGGTCATGTCCCTAATTATGTGGAAATATTTTTTGACCAGGAGGATCACTGAGGAGTAGATGAATATCTAGGGGGGGATAACTCTTTGTATGTTCTAGACCCAGAAGTTAATTTTTCGGTTCTATTAAGGAACACAACACTGCCTTCTTTACAACACTTGTAAGGAATCAAGTTTTGAGTTCTAAAATTCCACACAGAAAGGTTAATGCCACAGTTGAAAATGATCTAGGGGTCCCCTCCCAAAGTATTCTTAAACATCGCCTTTGCACGCATTAGAGGAAATTTGAAGTCTAAAATGGGCCTCCTAAGGAAAATAATAGTTATTAATTTCTGAGGAAGAATGAAAAAAACCACTTTTTTGTTCATATTTTCGACATATCTCCCTGTGTTTTTACTCAAATTCCGAGCGGGAGATCTTGTTGGATGCAAAATTTAATTCCGCATCCAACAAGTACCCACACTATATACTTTTGACAGACCCTGCTATCCAAAAAATAAGAAATGCCTAAAAAAATGTGATGATGATGTCATCATCACATTTTTCAGGCATTTCTTGTTTTTTGGGTAGCGGGGTCCATCAAAAGTATGCAGTGTGGGTACTCGTTGGACGCAAAATTAAATTCTGCATCCAACGAGCTCTCCTGCTACGAATTTGAGTAAAAACAAAGCATTAGAGGAAATTTAAACTCAAAATGGGCCTCCTAAAATGAATTAATAAAATAATAGTTAAAATAGTAAAATAATATTTATTAATTTTGGAGGAAGAAAAGAAAAAAACTACTTTTTTGTTTGTATTTTTGACATATCTCCCCGTGTTTTTACTTAAATTTCGATCGAGAGAGCTCGTTGGATGCGGAATTAAATTCTCCATCCAACGAGTACCCACTCGGCATACTTTTGACGGACCCCTCTACCCTAAAAACAAGAAATACCTGAAAAAATGAAATGATGATGTCATCATTTCATTTTTTCAGGTATTTCTTGTTTTTGGGGTAGAGGGGTCCGTCAAAAGTATGCC